>ONZH01000577.1:0-105548 GCA_900303285.1 Rhinella marina | reverse complement strand
CCCCAGTAATATGCCCAGATGTGCCCCCCCACTAATATGCCCAGTTATGTGCCCACAATATTATAACCAGCTGTGCCGCCAGTAATATGCTCACATTGTGCCCCCAGTAATATGCCCAGCTGTGCCCCCAGTAATATGCCCACATTGTGTCCCCAGTAATATGCCCAGTTATGTGCCCCCAGTAATATGCTCACATTGTGCCCCCAGTAATATGCCCAGCTGTGCCCCCAGTAATATGCCCTCATTGTGCCCCCAGTAATATGCTCACATTGTGCCCCCAGTAATATGCCCACATTGTGCCCCCAGTAATATGTTGTGCCCCCCAGTGATATGCCCACATTGTGCCCCCCCAATAATATGTTGCGCCCCAGTTATATGGCCACATTGTGCCCCCCACTCACAGAAAGTTAAAAAAATAAACACCACATACCTTCTTCCTAGCAGCATCAGCAGCAGGACATTGGCAGCTCTAGTCTGTGAAGGGGGCGGAGCTGAGGCTGGCTCTAAACCCCCCACCCGCACAGAGGTATGCTAGCAGACAGATGGTAGGAGCCTAGTGGGATGCCGAACTGATGGGATGGTGTGGTGGCTGATGGAGCCAGCAGTATAGGGGGTGTAATAGTAAGTTGTAGGGACAAGGATGTGTGGAAGGCCCCAGGGTCTAGTATATCTGGATCCAGTAAACCAACGGTAACCATGGGTGGATACCCCCCCAACATGCAGAGGTGGATGGACACTCTGCTGTTTGGGGGAGAGATATGCCCCAACCTGCCCTACTGGAGCGGTACAGCTATCCTAGGGAATGACCCTCACTAGTTAGACATATGGTCAAGAAATCCAGAAATACATCCAGGTCTCTCTTGAATGCAGTTCACCATCACCACCTCCTCTTCTCATTGAACTCTTAACTGGGCTAGGACCTATATTCTGCATCCAATAATAGTGGTGAAGTGCCATTAAACCAAGCATTAAAAAAGGCAGAATTTATGGTAATTTGCTATAAAATGGGGCATTTTGTTTTTGTTGGTTTGGAAGAGTTCCCTGGCAAAACATGGGCTGTATTGAAAAGTTTAATTTTAAAATATTGGTAAGAGCAATTTTAGACATTATATATTCTATATATTATATATTTTATATTTTTCAAACCAGCACCTGAATCTGAATAGTTTTGTAATTACATGTAATTAAAAATTACAGAATAGAGTATACAGTATAAAAGGTTATTAAATAAAATATACATATGTATAGCGCCACCTGCTGTTTGCTCTTTTTCAAAAAGATCCAGGGAGTTATTCTGATTGCCTGATTGGAGTCGGGAAATTATTTTTTTCCCCTAAAGTGAGGAAAATTGGCTTCTACCTCACAGGGGTTTTTTGCCTTCCTCTGGATCAACTGGCAGGATAACAGGCTGAACTAGATGGATGGATGTTTTTTTTTTCGGCCTAACAAACTATGTTACTATGTTACATTCCACTTTCATAAAACAGTCTATTTTTATTTGTATGGAATTCTGCAGAAAAATGGATAGTGTATTACATAGATTACATCTCTGTATGGAGGCAGCAAACAGCAGCACACAGAATGTTTATAACTCCGTAGTACAGAGACACAGGGACTCTGTGTGTGGCCCTACAGGCTCCATGTACATGGCTCAGCTTCTAGGAAAAGCTTCTATTACATCCTGAAAAGCATAAAGATGTTTAATCTGTGATGGAAAACAGAAAATCCTGAGAGGATCAGAAACATTTTATTTTGTTAAAATCAGTTATTATATCTAATTACCATAATGACATATTATTTTAATCATGTTTTATTATAAACATGACGTATTTGAAAACACACTGACCCACAATTAATAATGTGAGTGTCATAAACTATGCCAGAAGCTGGTGCAAGTTGGCCCATTTTTTTGAGCAACTTGGCACATCTAATTTTAGAGAAATCCTTTGTGTCTAGCTTGTCAAGGAGGTGTGACTAACTGGAAGAGGGGCGTGGCATGACAAAGGGGCATGACTTAAAGGGAATCTGTTACCAGTTTTATCGTGTCCTAACTAAGGGTAACATAAACTACTGACAGATCCTCTTAGCAAAATTCTGTGTCACTTTCTTTAAATGCCCCAGCTATTTTGCCAATCTGTTTTGTTCAATCTTGTACTGAACAGCTCCAGTGCGTATTGGTGAGTCCCGAATATTCATGATCTCCTGGCTTTCTCCGCCCACCTACTGTTGTTTCAATTGTAAAAAACTGTCGATCAGAGGCAGGCGGACGGGAATGAATATGGGGACTCATTGACATATGCTGGAGCTTTTAGGATTTAAAAGTGAGGGCAGCAGAAAACTGGTTGCTCATCTAAGCACAGCACAGGGCCCTCATCCAACCATGAGACTCATTTGTGAGACAGACATCAGCTCTTACAACCCTGGTCTGAGATTGAGTAAAAGCTCCTGCTAAATTGATAACTGTTATCAATTTTAGGATCGAAGGGGTAAACGCTTTGCAATTTTTGCATAGTTGGGCTCTACAATTGCTATATATACTGCTAAGCTATGGCTTTGAGCGCTGTGTATGTTTATATACATACATACATGCACATTACATGCTGCGTACATTAAAGTTTGTATATCTCTTAATATTATAAAAATGAGTTTCTGTCTGTCTGTCCGTCTGTCTGTCTGTTCTCTATGAGCGACCAAACTACTGGACCGATTTTCACCAAATTTGGCACACAGGTACATCAGGTGTCCGGGAAGGTTTTAGGTCTCAGCTCTCTAGGACGTACCGTTCCCGAGATATTCCCAAAATATGATCTCCATTAGCCAATATTAGTCTGGGAGCATTTCACTTCAAATTCCAACTGCCAGTTTCTCCACATGCACAGAGGTTTTCATAACAACCTAGCCAGGTAATTAGCAGTCAGCTGAGGAGCTCAGCCATTTCTATTTGCTGCTTTAAAGGGGCAGAGCTCTGTGGATGACACTGTTAAAGGGGTATTCCGGTTACCAGAAATATAACTTATAATTTTAGACTAAGACCGTTCAGTAGTAATAAAGGATGTTTTCTTCCACTGCTACCCATTGCGTGTCCTCATAAATTACCATGGCATTGACCTGTAATTCAGGCTGCCCCCTAGAGAAGGACTTAAAACCCCCGCCCCAGGTCTCGCTAAGCCACGCCCTGACCTGGTCAAGCCACGCCCCCTCCCACTCCGCAGCCAATGGGGGTTGAAAAAATGAAGGAAGAAATCAACTTCTGTCAGATGCATTGACTTTCTCTCTGCAACGACACACAGAAACATTAAATGAAATTAATGAAATAGACTAATTTTAGACTAAGACCATTCAGTAGTAATAAAATATGTTTTTTTCCACTGCTACCCATTGTGTGTCCTCATAAATTACCATGGCATCGACCTGTAATTCAGGTAACCCTCAAAAGAAGGACTTAAAAGCAACCCCCCACGGTCCCGCTAAACCACACCCCCGACCTGATCAGGACACGCCCACTCCCACTCCTCAGCCAATGGGGATTGAAAAAATGAAGGTAAAAAATCAACTTCTGTCAGCTGCATTGACTTTCTCTCTGCAACCACACACAGAAACATTAAATGAAATAGACGAAATATACCCAGGCAAAGCCGGGTCCTTCTGCTAGTGTATATATATATCTAGCAAATAAACAGAGTAGCCCCATACAGCTGCTAATCCCGAGAACATTGTTGTGTCATAGGCAGGACTAAGACTAAAACCTGTAATGATACAATGGCATCATAAACAATGCAATTCATCATACCATTTTTGTACAGAATGCAGCTCTTCAGATTTAACAGGATATAATGCAAATGCTTAATCAAACATCCTGGATTTATCTTTCTGCTTGAAAACTTCTTGAAAGGTTGGCTGTGAGACAAAGCTGCTGGAAGATGAGGATCCAGGCCGTGGTGTTACTGCAGGACACAACCTTTGCCTTGTAAACATTGGCTGGGCATGGTCCTAGCACACTAGATGTGATATGGAGTAAATGTTTATTGAGCAATGCTCCTCTTCTGTGTCCCTGCTGTGTATCATTTTACTTTACAAATCCCTTCTTGTATCATTTGTATCATTTTCCAATTTACGCTTGTTTAATTGTGCAAAAATTACACAACAGTCAGAATTTACTTATCCCTCTCTCATCACAAAAAAGCCTGTTAATTCTAGATAAGGAATCGGATGTCGGCTATCACAGTGGGGCTTGCAGTGACAGTAATACAATCTGTATCTTTCAATCTGTCATCTCACCCACCGCTTTCCAGTGTTATGAAGCCGAAAACCTCAAAACAATGAGTCATTCCACCTACGAGAAAGCAGGATTGCTCGTGATAACGACAAGACGTGTAAAGGTATAATCCCTTGCTTTTTTTTCCCTCTGTAATACTAAGCCTACTTTCTCTGAAATGGACTGTATAATTAAATGCTGGTCGCATTAGAACCCTTGAGATGAAGTAGGTATTACATGTAAATGAGTCACCTCCAAAAGAAGGATGTGGTTACAGGCTTTGTGAATGAAATGTTAGGTTCATATAAACTTGCTGAACTCTATGTACAGTGCATGTAATAATTTAAGCATTCACCCATAGAAATGTTCACATTTTACTAACAGGATAGGGAATCAAAATGAATTTATTTTTTCTATATTGAACAAAAGCAAAGAAAAAATTAACGTCAAAATAAAAAAATAAAAAAAAACTGTATGTACAGTAGTTTGTCCAACAAAATGTAAAGTAACTTTTCTATTCTGTTATTATAACTATAATAACCTGTTATGCCGTCAAGGTGTTTCAACAGACTGCATGCTCAAGTGGCCTTACCTGGGATTCTAATTACTATGTCCCTCTATGCTTAACCCTTTGGCTGTCAGGACAGTTTTAACAGTATCGACAGAAAAAAAAACTGAATTACAAAACAAATCACATTTTAACTAAATATGCATGTATGTAATCAAAGTAGAAACCTAGCCTGCTTATACTTTACATTTTCATGCAAATTACACCCAAGATTATTTATTTTACTGACTATGCTGTATTCTGCAGCACTTTACAGACATTATCATCACACACTGTCCCCAGTAGAGCTCACAATCTTAGTTCCCTATTAATATGTCTGTTTGAAGTGTGAGAAGAAACCGAAGTACCTGCAGGAAACCCACGCAAACATGGGTAGTACATACAAACTCCATGCAGATATTGTCGTTGGTCAGATTTGATCCTAGGACTCCAGCTCTGCAAGGCACCAGTGCTAACCACTGTACTGCTGTATACCACTGTCACCTCCTAGACAGGTCCTAGTAACCTAGTAACTATTTGCATTCCCCATGTAATTACAATTCTGGAGCATCTATTCTTAAGGCTTTATGTTGTGCTATTACTTTATTATTCTTGCTAGAAGTTTACATATAAATTGCGAGCGGTCTGCAGTAGAGGTACTGCTGGGTATAACCAGTAGCGGGTGTGTATGACTCTGCCCAATCAGTGCGGCTGATGTCAGACTGGACAAGGACACCCCCACAAATTGGAAACACCCATGCGTACCATTATTGCAAGCTTCTGGAAATTCAGTCATAAAATTCTAGTGGAGGAAGAGCACAGTATAGAACCATAACGGTAGATGCTACAGAATTGTTATTACATGGGGAATGCAAGTAGTTACTGTCAGGATCACGGCTTAGACTCAGGATGGGAGCTTAAAGGGTCACCTAGATTTTAATGTCAGCCTCCCAGTCTGCTACTTTGAGCCACAGGGTTACGCTAAATTTTCCTCCTTAGCTATCGAACATCCACATCTAAGAATATTACATGCCACTGCTTATCATATTAAGCAGACAAGATGGCTTAAACTAAGTAACTCACAATAACCCACTCAAACCCACTACTCTCTCTAGCATTCACACGGTTATTACACCAATATACATAACGCTTCTTCTGAGGACGTTTAGAACACAGTGACGTTTTAATATCTAAAGGACAGTGCCTACAAAAATACAGTTATTACAAGGTCAAAATACAAGGACATACAAATAAAATGAAAAAAATAACAGAAAATAAAAGGGATAAAGTAACGGAACTTGATACATTGCAAGATGGTAGAAGTCCGTTTCCCTGGGGGTAGCAGGAAAGTCAGGCTAGTTCATCAAAAGAGTTGTCCCTCAAAGAAATGACAACTTGCTATAGCGCCACATACACCTTAAGAAGGTCTGCAGCTGCCCCCACTAGCCCCCCTACCTGTGATGTCAGGACTGATGCTAGTTTGTATGCTAATGGCCTTTTATGACCAAATTTTATGAGGTCAGTGCTTGGCTCAGAATCTGTCCACTAAGATAAATTTTCCTGTGGGCATCATAGTGACTTCTTACTACTTTCATCCACCCATCATAATGTTCCACACATGTGCATATCAAACATGGAGGGGTTAGAGACAGTACGGGGTGCGTTCTTTAACTATCACAACTTGCATAGCCCTGATTGAGGTGAAGTTCACACAGGTGATGCCAGTGGATGGCATAATTCCAATACTGAGCAGCACACAGCCAAGTTATAAATTAGGCCCAGTATTTCTTTGATAAATCTTCATCGGTATAGCTTTTGATACATGACCGCTACTGCAGGTCATACTATCCTCTATGGTGTCCACCAGATCTAGGTGCTCTGAGGACATATCAAATGCTACAATAGAGTTTATGATGGGCAATATATTTTCTGAGTGAAGTTGTCCTGCATTCCTGGTTTTGTTTAGACAGACCTTCTGTTCTGGTTTTGGGTATAAGATATCAACCATTTTATGGCCAGCCAGAAGACTGTCAGGTTTTTTCTCTCCTTCTCTGATATCTTCAAATTATTTTACTATCTATACCACCACAGTTACTAAAACAGACATGTCAGGAGAGGTGACTGGTCCTCTTGAAAGTTTTGTAAAACTACAGTAAATGCAAAAAAATCATGCCTGTTACTAAAAGTTTGACACAAAGAGTACATAAAACATCTCTTAAAAATAAAAGTGCTCATTAATGCTTCTTATGCCAACCAAAAATCTCTACAAACCAGATGACAGTAAACATCCAAGTTACAGAGTCAACAAATATCTTGATTAGCAGCAACAGTGATTGGGTCTATAACTGCTAATATTCAAAATCCTGTTGTGGGAAAAAAAAGACTCCCATCTCCTCACTGTGTGGACATATATCTAACTGGTAAAAGAGTATGATGATAGGAAGAAAAGTTGTACATAGATGGGAAATTCAGTGAGTGCTTCCATAAATACATATGGAAGGTCTAATTGCTCAGCGCTCCTTCCCTCCTCCAGGCAGGCACACTGAAAGATGAAGGAGAGAGCATTCTGCTCCCTGCTTCCCCATTCAGCCCTGCAGGCACAGATCACGCTGCCGGACTGTGTAGAAGCATCGTGCAGGCCCGAGAATCTGCCTATGAACTCCTTCCACATAGTGCTGCAGCGTGATTTGTGCCTGCAGAAGAGTGTTGGAGGTGATCTGATAATCAGAAACAGGACAAGGTGAGAATTTACAGTTTTTTTTTTCATTTTATTAACACTGAGAGGGTACAATGTGAGCATCACTACTGTGAAGGAGGCACAGAGAGAGCTTTACTATTGTTAAAGGGCATAAAAACTGTTACAGTCGCACATAGTGGGTATATCTACTGTTATAAGGGCACCAAGATGGCATTACTACTGTGAAGGGGCATACCAATTGTTATGAGGGCAAAGAGAAGACATATCTAATGTAAAAGGGGCACAGAGAGGACATTACTACTGTGAGGGGGGCAAAATGAGGGCATAACTACTGTGAGGGAGGGACAATGAGGGCATAACTACTGTGAAGGGGCACAGAGGGGGCATAACTACTGTGAGGGGGTGTACAATAAGGGCATTACTACTGTGAAGAGGGAGCTCAGTGAGGACATAACTACTCTGAAGGGGGCACAGAGATTGCATAACTACTGTGAGGGGGCACACTGTGTGCATAACTACTGTGAAGAGGGCACAGAGAGGGCATAACTACTGTTAGGGAGCACAATGTGGGCATTACTACTGTGAAGGGGACATATCTGAGCATAACTACTGTGAAGGAGCGCAATGAGGGCATAACTGACTGTGAAGGGGCACAGTGTTGGCACAATGAGGATATTACTACTGTGAGGGGGCAAACTGTTTTAAAGTGGAGGGGGGGCAGAGAAAGGACAAACACCTTAGGCATACCACTACATCCCACCCCTCCTTTTCACAGACAGAGCCAGGAAGTAAAACTTTTAATGCTGCTCCCCAACTTCATATAAGTGCTGTGCCTTAAATATTTAACCTAGAATATTAAAATATAATTTTAAAGGGGTTGATCACCTTTGAGGTTGTCCCCCATGTGTCATGTGATGCAGGGTGGACGTGTCATCTCTGCAGCAAGTCCTGTCTTATCCTCCAACAAAGACAACTGCCTACCCCTGACATTTGCTGGGACTCTACGGATTCTGCTGCTGTTTTTTTCTTAGCCGTTTGTTTCGGCTTTTGATACTCTATTGAGGTCAAGCACAGTCAAGGTGAAAGTCACCAGCACTGATATTAAACAAAGAGTGAACCAGAGCGCTCTAACACAGCAGCTACCTTTGTTGAAGGACATGATAGGTCTAGATCCCTTGAGAGATACATCATTGGGTGACTTAAAAGGGTTTTCAACAATAATTAGTTATCATCTATTCACAGGATAGATGATAAATTACAGTTTGCGAGGAGTCTGACTGCTGGGCCCCCCCGCAATCCCCTGGGAATATGTGATTTTCATGGGATACCCCTGTAAAGCAAATAGGGGGAAAAAACTCTACAAAATGTAAATGTATATTATTCACATTTCAACAATTATTTTACGCAAACTGAATGTATTCGAAAATAGCAGAAAATCAGTTTCTGATAAAAAACAAAACACAACGCATCACTAGTGCAGTCTCTTAGCAGTTTGCATTATTGGAATAACAAGACCACAGGAGCAGGGGCAGACCTGGAACTTAAAGGGGTATTCCCACCTTAGACAATGGGGGCATATCGCCAGGTTTCCCGGGGTCCGGCCACCACCAGGCGCAGCTCCCCGCTGCGCTCATAGAAATGAATGGGAGTGCACCGCGCATGCATGGCCACCGCTCCCATTCATTTCTATGTAGCCGACGGAAATAGCCGAGCTAGTGCTCGGCTATTTTCGTCGGCCCCATAGAAATTAATGGAGGGTGGCTGCGCATGCACAGTGCGCCATCCTTCACATCGGGGGCTCCGTTCTTGATATAGGTGCGGGTCCCAGCAGGGACCCACACCTATAAGACAATAGGGGCCAGGGGCGGATTGGCCATAGATCTTACAGGGAAATTTCCTGGTGGGCCGATGCCCAGGGGGCTGGCCAGTAGAAGTTTTTGGGGGTGTATTTTGTGCTGCTGGCATTATTTTGTGATGGACTGTGGTATTTGGCTCTGTTGGATGGTATAATGTGCCACAATATAGTATTGATGGCCCTGCCTTCAATCAATTTGTACCCAACTACAAAATGGGGCCACTTTTAGTATTTTTTCCAGGGCCACTTTAAGTTCTCAGTCCGTCCCTGATAGGGGCATATCCTAGCGATATGCCCCCTTTGTCCAAGATGGGAATGACCCTTTAAAGTGGCCCTGGAAAAAAAAACTAAAAGTGGCCCCAATTTGTAGGCGAGTCCAGATTGGCAGAAGGCAGGACCCATATAAACACGTGTGGCAAACAAAAGTAGGCATGGCCAGCGAAACTGTAGTGCAGCATAAAATACTGGCCCAGCAGTACCAAATACACAGTGCAGCATAAAATACCGCCACAGCATTCAACTCACTGTCCTGAGGAAGGCAATACAGTTGAATGCAGGAGGGCACTTACTTCTGCCAGCCAGGTGCATAAATACCAGATACTCCTAGCATTAATTAACGCTGAGAGCATCAGATCGCTATGTACCTGACCAGTGGCCATGAGGAGGACTTTGAGGCCCCCTGGTCATAGACCCACCAGGAAATTTGCTTGTAGGGTCTATGGTCAGTCTGTCCCAGCACAGAAGACTTAGAATTAATCTTATCTACTCTTTCCTTTTTCTACTCCATACACACCACCATCTTGTTTTAGTTACTTTTCTACAAATCAGAGTTAGCTTGAGAGGAGGAGTACTGGCTCTCCTTAAGGAGATCAGCTGTATATAGAGACTTAGTGACAATGCTCCATGGGAAAATAATATGCAAAGAGATATCTCCCAGAAAAAGAAAACTGCCTAGCACCACCTTTTAGAAGTGGATCCCTATGAGTCAAAGTAAGTCTCTCTTTTTAACAAATCAGAGCAAAGTTTAGTAACAACACTCTTTGCTTATATATGGCATTTTTTACTGTTACCAGGGCCAGACTGGTCATCTGGCAATTCTGGCAAATGCCATATCGGCCGGTGCCAGAGTGGGACACCTGCTGGGGCATCACTAGACAAAAACATCTGGGGCTTGGGCTGCGGATGTTCTAGCCAGGGCCCCAGATGTTCTAGCCAGGGCCCCCAAAAGTAGTGGCTGCCATGGTGATACAGTTGAATAGTGTGGCAGGGCACGGGAACCAATAGTGTAGTTTCTGTGTCCCCACCGTATATTCTCATAGGCTGCAGGCCACTAGGGGTTTCTATTCTTTTTTGTAAGGGTAATGAGTAAGAACATTAAATGGGGTTGTGCAGCCTGTGTGTATTGATGACCTATCCTTGGGATAAGTAATCAATATTTGATAGGCGGGGGTGCTCAGCGCCTCCTCCTCTTCAAACAGCTGATCAGCGGGTGTGCCGTTTGTCAGACCCCCACTGATCAGATATTGATGACCTATCCTTAGTCAATATAAACAGGCTGCACAAGCCATTTAAGTTATCCATGTCTCAACAACCATGTTCAGCCAAGAGACATAAGGGGTCCACATCCTGTGGTAATTTGTACGTATGTTTAAACTAAATAACTCATCTTTCAGACAACGGCTTCCAAACTCCACAGTTAAAAGCTAATGACATGAAAATTCATACAAGCTCACTTTTATCTTTTAACACTGAGATAAGCCTGAAAATGAGGCATGTCATACTAAATTAGACGTTAAAGACCCTTTCAGAATCTAAGGTGTCTCCAGCTTCAGACAGCTGGATCAATTACAAAGCCTACATACAGGTCAAGTAGTGCAGCTGCGGAATAAAGCTACAGGTGTACATTATATCATCCATTACTACAAAATCTTACAACAGAATATGACTGTTTTCAAATAAAAATGTAATTCATGTTGTTCTGAACTATAAGGAAATATATGAGCTTTTTTGTAAAGCAGTTCTAGGAATAGCACACAAATACAATGATAACAGTTAGGCTTGGACATTTTATAACAGATGGGCCCACTTGCTTTGTGGTAAACTTGTGTAAAGTGTTTGTGTGCCCCCCTTGTATTGCCCCCAAAGTGACCGGACAAATAAATACTCACCTGAGTCCCGCTCCATGCTTCAGTCCCGCTCCATGCTTCAAGCAGGGTTACCCACATCCCAACTCGTTGCTATGAAGTCAGTGTCCTAGCACAATGGTGTAATTGCGACCACCTGAGACCCGGCACAGGCAGTTGCGATGATGTCATTGCTTCAGGACTGCCTGTGCTGCCTGACAGGCTACAGGTCTATATGGATGACTTAGCCCCCTATTAAGAGGTCCCAGCTGAGTGATCAGAAGTCTAGAGAGAGGCACCAAGTTTAGAGGTGTAGTTTGTTACACAATAGTCTGGAAAGATGTTCATGCAGATTGATTGAACACTCCAGAAAAATCGGATACACCAAGTTATGTCTAAATGGTTGTTGCATGACACATGGATTTTCTATCTGGTGTCATTTGAATTCCTATGCCATACTCACGTCCTTCTAATGGGACACTACCATTAAAATATTTTTATCACATTAACAACCCATATATGAATATTCTATATAATGTTTTTTACATAAAAATGGTGGATGGTTTCCTGGCTCTTTAACTTCCTCTTTTATAGCATGGAAAACAGCTCTCTAAGACCATTCATTCCCACCAGAGAAAGAAGGTGAACAAGTGACTGACTGATAAGTGTAATGCTCTTCTCTGGACATCTTTATTTAATCCTAATGAGAGAGCATTAGAACTGTTATGCTGTTATCCTAATCCTACACCTGCTATTATACTAATGTTGGGCAACATTGTGGCTCACTGGTTAGCACTAGGGCCCTGCAGCACTGCAATCATAGGTTTAAATCTGACCAAGGGCAACATCTGCATGGAATTTGTATGTTTTCCAAGTGTTTTGTGTGGGTTTCCTCCAAGTACTTTGGTCTCCTCTCACACTCAAGGCATACAATAAGGAATTTAGATCTGAGCTCCACTGGGGACAGCAAATGATTTTAATGTCTGTAAAGTGCTGTGGAATATGTTGTTGCTATGTAAGCAGTTAAAATAAATGCATCTTCCCCTCACAGCAGAAGTAAACTGATAATAAGCTACCTACTGTATCTATACACGAGTTCTTACCCTTTGTGCTGACTGCTACAGAAGGACAATATTTTGTATTTAATTTTCAAAGCCAAAAATTTCAAGAAAAAATGTTTTCTATGAATATTAAGTTTAAAAAAATATCCCTTTCTAACGGAAGTGTCCCTTTAACAGATTGAGAAGTCATCTTTACAGCACTAAGAACTAGAACATATGTTGTTTAACCACTGGAGAAGTATACTTAGCCAAGTTTACAAGTGAGTGCTGCTCTTGGATGGTACTGATTCTCCTCATGGTGATCCAGCTGGTGTGGACAATTTTTGGGTATGTTCACATGGCTACATCTGAATCATATTTGTCTTGTATTACACACAGAAATACATTTTTAAATACATAGGCTCTGATTGGTGTTGCTTGAGCACCAAAGTGCTCTGGTGCTCGAGTAGAACACTTTGGGATGCTCGGGTGCTCTACAGAGCACCAGAGCACAATGGAAGTCAATGGGAGAACTAGAGCAGGAACCCCCTGCTCTGAAGAGGGGAGGGTGTCTGGTTCACAAGAAAAGGTCAGAAATTGATGGAAACACCACTGAAATGGTTTGGGAACAGCATGGGGAGGATGTCTGGATGCATCTTGGACTCCCAGGTCGCTGCTGGGAATGATGTTGTCAGAGTATTACGCCACTTATGTCACAGATATTCAGGATGCGCAAATGTTATAAAACAGATGTAGCGCAGGTAATGTCGCTATCGCCAACGGCAGAAAAAATTAAACAATGTCACAGGTATTTAGGATGGGCAAACGTTATACAGGAGATGTAGCACAGGTAATGTCGCTGTCACCAGCGGTGAAAAAATGACACTGAATGTCACAGATATTTAGGATGCACAAACGTTATACAGGAGATGCAGCACAGGTAATGTCGCTGCAGGGGCGGACTGGGAACTTAAAGTGGCCCTGGAAAAAAATACTAAAAGTGGCCCCAGGTTGTAGGCGGATCCAAACTGACAGAAGATGTGGTCAACACAAGTAGGTGGGGATAGCAATGCTACATACCAAATACCCTAGTGCAGTACAAAATACTGCCCCAGGAGCACAAATTACCCCAAATTATTACTGTTGCCCCAGTTGTAGTAGAGCTCCCAGTAAAGTTGTATAATGCCCCCAGTTTTAAACATGTCTGAATAATGTCCCTGGCCCATATAATGCCCCCAGTGCTGTCCCCTATAGTGCCTCCACCAATATTGATGCCCTCTTATAATGCCCCTATCATTAAACATGTCCCCACAGAATCTTCTTTAATGCCCCCCAGTATTACATATGCCCCATGTCTTACTAGGATTAACAGGGTCCCTCCTCCAGATCTCTACTGGACTCTGTGTCACCTATCTGACCTGTATATGAATATATAGCCACTTCTGTACATAGCACACTGGGATTACTGCTCTCCCCCTGTAAGTTTTGTTTACCACCTATACTGTGATTCAACTAATGATCTAACAGGATTCCCCACTAGATCCTGCCATGTCTTACCCATTAACCCTTTCAACCCCGGGGCTGTTTTCACCTTCCTGCCCAGGCCATTTTTTGCTAAGGCTCCTTTCACACGAGAGATCTGGATCTCACAGGCTCGCAGGGATGGCAGCCACGATGCCATCCAAGCCATCGGCTCCCCGTCACAGTAGTGTAGGGACCCGATGGACTCCCCTTCCCGCACCAAGGATTGCATGTCTGACCACGGCACATCGAGGGTTAATGCGCTGGCATCAGTGTTTTCACTGATGCAGGCGCATACAGCAGGGGTCCGGCTACTGGGCACAGCCAGTTCACCGCAGCTGATCGGGCGGGCGCAGCTCCTGCGCCCGCCCGATCAGCGCGCCGTAGTACTACGGCGCTGGGCGGGAAGTCACTTCCCGCAGCACCGTACATGTATGGTGCTGGTCGGGAAGGGGTTAAAAGGTCTCCATTTCCCAGTGCCTAAGTGTAGATTTAGATTGCAGCTCCGACCGGCTTCTGGGCTGGCCTCTCTTATTATCATGACAACACAGGTTCTCTGTACGGCAGGCCCTGCTGTGCTTTTATTATCAGATTCATGTGTATGATAATGACAGCACAGCAGGGCCATGACAGCCTGCAAGGCAGAGTTCTTGCTTTGCTTTAATTATATTGTGCCGCCACAGTGTTAAGCCAGCGGCCCACTGCATAGACAAAAGACATAGGCCCACCGGGAACCTTCCCGGTGGGTTACATTGCCAATCCACCCCGCTGTCACCAGTGGCAGAAAAAAATTACACAATGTCACAGGTATTTAGGATGCGCAAATGTAACACAACAGATGTAGCATACTGTCAGCAGCAGCCAAACAATTGTGCGCAATTTAGTGCAGGTTGCGCTAATAATATAACTAGGAGACAGATAAAACAATAGTCCTTAAAAGGACTTTTGGATCTCTGAAAGATTTAAACAATGAACCCTGCCTAACAAATAAAATAATTCCTATCCCTACACTATCTGTCCCTTCTGCTGCAGCTCTCCATGGCTAAGACTGAGCCACGTCACGCGTCACTGGGTGCTATATAGCACCCAATGACGCGTTCCGGCCAGCCAATCACTGTAATGCTAGTAGCCAACATGGCTACGGCATTAGAGTGAATGCCAGTACTTCCCCGCATGTTTATTGGCCGCGTAGCAGCGAACAAACTTACGGGGAGGAGACTCGAGCATCGCGCTCGAGCACACGCAGTGTTCGGCTGAACACTACGATGTGCCGAGCATTGTGATGCTCGAGCGAATATAGTGCTCGGGCAAGCATGCTTGCCCAACACTAGCTTTGATGTATTATTCCTTCACTCTAGAATTCAAAAAGTCACAAAATAGGGCTTCTGCGACTTTTTGTATTCACTTGCACAAAAATTTAGCAATTTTTTGCTGTGTTACATCACTCACTCCAGTTTTGTAATGTGGGTGTGGTTAGCTATGTTAATTAGTTTCACTCCAGATTTATCATTGAGACTTTTTTTAAAAAGTCGCAAAAAAGTTGTGATCCCACTCCAGTAGGAGGGTGGAGTAGCAAAACAGGAGTAGCTTTACTAGACAAAAGTGGTAGGTCTAAGGATAAGACAAATTTATCAAACAAGACATTTGATAAATGTGGCATAAAGTTCTTAAATGCAGACTGAAGCAAAACTGACTTCAAATATTCCCCTCATGATAATTTCCCCCATAAACTGATTCCCATTGTTTTAAAACAGGAAAGATGTGCACTTAAAAAAAAACAAAACAAACTCATGGAGAAGCCTGAAGCATTTTTAGGCTTCTTTCACACGAACGTTGTGTTTTGCAGTCCGCAAATTGCGGATCCGCAAAAAAACGGATGACGTCCGTATGGCATCTATTTTTTTTTGCGGATCCACTGTATGGGGCTATGATCCACTGCGGGGCTACGGAACGGACATACGAATGCGAATAGCACACGGTGTACTGTCAGCATTTTTTGCTGACCCATTAAAATTAATGGGTCTGCATCCGAGCCGCAAAATATGCGGATCGGAGCCGCAAAATACACTGTCGTGTGAAAGAAGCCTTACACTTCATTTTTTACCATTAGTCAACAGGAGGCCATAAAATACTAAAATATTCTCCAAACACCCCGGTGTGCTATTTTAAACATAGTTTGTGCAAAATTGAAAAATGAGTCACAATATTCAAGTAAATGCCTCAATTCAGAGGATGACCTCTTGAAATCAGCCTCATATTTTTAGCCTGCACAATGAACCTTGGTGAAGGTCAATGTCTGCTTGAAAAAAGTATGCAAATTCCCCAATAAATAACAGATCGTACATATGTGCCATCTATAGTGAAGATGCTGTAAATGTTTAAGGTAGAGATGTTTTAGTGGGAATTATACCTCAATGCAACAACTTTCAGAAGACCTCTGAAGGCATGTTATAGAGAAGCATGAAACTGGGAAAGGCTACAAAAGCATTGCTAAAGACTTGGGTGTATATCAAGCCACACTTAAACAAATTATCTACAAGTGGAGAAAATTCAGGCCTGTTGCTACTCACCCTAGGACTGGCTATCATAGTTACATAGTACAGTTGAAAAAACACATAAGTCCATCACATTCAATCAAAGGATGGGTGAGGATTTAAATTATAGGGAGTGAGAACCAGATCTTTACACATTTACATACGTGTTAATGTTATTTACCGGTAGTTCTAAGAATTCATCTAAGCCTTTTTTTTTAAACTGTTCACTGTTCCTGCCACATCCTGAGGTAGACTATTCCACAGATTCCTATTTCTTCTGGTAAAGAAGCTTTGTCGTCTCTGGAGACTGAACTCTTACTCTCCAGACATTTGAGGGGATTCTACATGGAACGGCTTTTCACTATATTTTTTTTGCACAGGCCATTTATATCTACAGTATTTTTCGCTTTATAAGACGCACCCCCCAAAAGTAGAGGGAAAATGGCAGTGCATCTTATAAAGCGAATACTAGTGAATGCCTTCATTATGGAAGCGCTCACTAGTATGTAATAGGTGCCGAGAGCAGGGAAACATACTCACCCTCCTGCTCTGCAGCTCCGCACCGGTTCCTGCGCTCCTCTGTCTTCTCTGGCGGGTGCTCCACTGTCCTGACCTCGTACAGCGTCAGGACGTAGTGCGCACTCTATGACCTGACGCTGCACGCAGCCAGGTGACAGTGCAGCGCCGGCAGGAGAAGACAGAGGAGCGCCGCACCCGGAGCGGAGCCGCGGCGCAGGAGAGGTAAGAGAGGTTTATTATGTTATTCTTATGGGACTGTTTTGAGGTCTGATGGGGGCAGAGTGGGCTGATATGGGGGCACATTGGGCTGATCTGAGGTCTGATGGAGGCAGAGGGGGCTGATGGGCTGATCTGAGGTCTGATGGGTGCAGAGTGGGCTGACATGGGGGCACATTGGGCTCATCTGAGGTCTAATGGAGGCAGAGGGGGCTGATATGGGGGCACAGTGGGCTGAAACGGGGGTACATTGGGCTGATCTAAGGTCTGATGGGGGCTGAGTGGGCTGATCTGAGGTCTGAAGGGGGTCTGACATGAAGAGCTAATATAGGGGTCTGATGTGATGTCCTGAAATTTATGGGTGGTCTGATATTAGGTCTGATGTGAGGTCTGATGAAAAATATTTTTTTCTTATTTTCCTACTCTAAAATCTGGGGTGCATCTTATCATCGGGTGTGTCTTATAAAGCGAAAAATATGGTAATTCTTTTAATCTGTCTTCTTCATAACTAAAGGCAGGTTTACACAGCCCAATTGTTGGGTTGATTATCGGGAATGAACGTTATCAGAAATCCTCATTCCCGATAGGCCCAAGCAAATGTGCTGCCGATCAACCAATGAACAAGCAAAATGCTCATTCATCAAGTGAAATGATCTGTTACGCAGCATATTAAATCATTGTTTCTGGTTAGCAGATCGTGCTGTGTGAACAGGGATCTGCTGCCAGAGACAATAAATTTGTATGAGGTCAAATGATAGCAGTAGTAATCAATTGTTCTCATACAGTGTAGGTGATTGCTGCATTTAAATTCAGCCATTTACCTACACTGACGAGCAGGCAGTTAGCAAGAAGTCCCTCCACGATAATTGCCTTTTCTGTTGGGGAGTGTTAACGCAGCATTAGACCCTCCATGCCACTTATCAGTTTAGTCGCTCTTCTTTGTACTTTCTATGGACTGGTGCCCAGAACCGAACTGCATATTCCAGATGAGGCCGCACAAAATCTTTGTAAAGTGTCAATATTTTATCCCTGTCTCACGAGTCAATGCCTTGTTTAATACATGAAAATATCCTGAAAGTTGTGAAATGTTAAGCTGTTACTACCACACAAATAATCTTTAATGTGGAGTGGCACATGCATGTATGATTTCCTCCTCTTTGGAAAGCTGATTGAGGTGAAAAGGGGACCCTTATCCACATTGAATCTCGTTTGTCAAGTGGATGCCCAAACACTCACAGTGTCCAAGTCAGCTTTCAGTTTATGGACATGTTCCATAGACTGTACAATACTATATAGCTTGATGTTATTTGCAAAAACAGAAACAGTACTATTAATCCCACCCTCGATATCATTAATAAACACGTTAAATAATAGGGGACCCAGCACTAAATCTTGGGATACACCAGTTATAACTGGAGACTATATAGTGTCCTGTTAAGCAAAAAACCTACAGAGGACTCTAAATGAAAAAAGCACTGTTCATGTGTTTACTGTTAGGCCTCATGCACATGAACGTGTGCCGCCGTGCCCGTGCTGCGGGCCGCATACGGCGGGTCCACAATAAACGGGCACCTGCCGTGTGCAGCCCGCATCACGGATCGCGGACCCATTCACTTCAATGGGTCCGCGATCCGGGAGATGCAGAGCGGAGGCACGGATCGGAACACCACGGAAGCACTACAAGTGAATGGGTCCACGATCCGCATGCGGTGGCCTCACTGCCTGTGCATTGCGGACCGCAGCACGGGCACGGCCGGCACACGTTCGTGTGCATGAGGCCTTAGACAAACACTGAACATGAATATTGTTCATGGAAGGAAACCATGAAGGAAGATACTGCTGCCCCCAAAAAATCAAAAATTTAAGATAAAAGGGGAACTCTGTAGCACAAATACACAACACTAGGGAGATAAAAGAGTACTACCTACCAACACCAAAAGCTGATCCCAACTGTGAAATATAATTATGGTTTGGGATGCTTTGCTGCCTCAAGGTCTGGGTCTTGTGATAACTGAGGGGGCAATGAATTCTAAGATGCATTATAATTTTTTGCAGGCGACTGCAAGGGAAGCAGTCCATGACCTCAAGCTGAATGGATCCTGGGTAATGCAACAAGACAATAATCTAAAGCACACAAGTAAATCAACTAAAGAGTGGCGGAAAAGAAGAAGATTTGGGTTATGAAATGGCAAAGTTCTGACCTTAACCCAATCAAGATCCTGGGGCATGAGTTGAATCTGTACACGCAAGGCATCCCAAAAATATTGATGAAAACATTTTCTGGGAGGAATGGCCCAAAATCCCCCCTCAATGTCGTGAAAATATTATGTACAGCTACAAGAAATGTTTGGTGAAGATAATTGCTGGTAAGGAATAGTTTATTACACTCAAGGCTTGAATTATTTTTTCTCCCCTGCACTGTGGATGTTTACATTTCTGACAACTGTATATTAAAACATTGTGCAGATTTCTAATATAGCCTGTGTTTCTATCACCCACCATTTTAGTTTGTGGGGGCTGAAAATCACACAGACCTAATACTTTGCACAGTGAGAGTTTGCTATGATAATTTTGTTATGTTATTGGAATTATCTGCATACAGTATAATAGTCCCGATTGCAATGAAAATCATTCATATTTCTAAAATGTGAAATAAACTTGTCGTCTTCTGTACGGCTTTTATGCAATAGAAATCATCTCAAATAATTTTATCCATGGTGAGTGAATAATGCAAACACCTAACTAAGAAAATGTGTCTGTGTTTATGCCCGAGGTATTGTATTGCTGCCAGAGAGCTTTATTGTGCCCAAAAGTGCCAGATACGACTTTTATTTACCACTTCACATTTCTGCTGCCTGCAGTGAATTAACCTGAAAAAATGCTCACTCTTAAAGACATGTAATCTACTTTAGTTGTTTAAAATATGTAAAGGGCGTTATTAGGAAGTTTTAGGAAGATGTGGAAAAAATGCTACAAATAAAGAATGCCCTAAAAATAGAAGTCTTAATAGTTTATTAATTACCAATATGCAAAGTGAATGAACAAAAGAGAAATCTAAATCAAAACAATATTTGGTGTGACCACCAATTGTCTTCAAAACAGCATTGTTATGTCTATGTACCCTTGCACCCAGTTTTTGAAGGAACTCGGCAGGGAGGTTGGATCTTGGAGAACTAACCACAGATCTTCTGTGGATGTAGGCTTGCTCAAATCCTTCTGTCTCTTCATGCAATCCCAGACTGTTGATATTAGGGTTCTGTGAGGGCCATATCATTACTTCCAGGACTCATTGTTCTTCTTTATGCTGAAGATAGTTCTTAAAGACATTGGTCGCATGTTTGGGGTCATTGTACTGCGTTAGAATAAATTAAAATTTAAAAAGCAATAAATTATAAATGGAAAAAAATAAGAATAAATTAAAATTTACAGTAATAACACTTTTTCCCACATTTGCCTAAAACACTTGAACAGTACTGCACATTGTAATATGTAACTAACATAAAAATACATTATATAATCTCTGGGACACGCACCAATGCCAAGAACGGAGCAGGGAGAGTGGTGACTGGAGATCTGGGGTCCAGCCATCGCCAAGCGCATTTCTCCGTTCTCGGTGTAGGTGCACGTCCCAGAGGTGGGACTGGCACCTATCAGACAATGGGGGCACTTCCTAGTGATATGCCCCCATAGTCTGTAATGGGAATATCCCTTTAAGGGTATCCTCTGGCAGTCCTTGAAGTCTATGCCAGCTTGTAACAGGCATAGATTTCAGTCATTTATGCTAGAAAACAAATAAAGTCCAGTCCTGAACTTTATTTGAAGTGGTACAATTGTAATGTACTCCTTTGTCAAGTGACACATATCTACAAAGCTGTTAGGAAACAAATGCTTGCATTTAAAAAACATTTTTTTGTAATGTGTCCACTGATCAGGTATTCAGCAGCTCTGCAAACCATACTTAGGCCGCTTTCACATGAGCGAGTTGCACCGTCCGGACTCGGAGCGTGAGTATAACACAGCACCCGTCCTGAACTTCTAGCACTGCGTGGTCGCATAGCATTATATTGATTATATTGAATCTAACCCTTACAGTTCTGGAATGTATTGGATAACACTGACATAATGCTGTCACTGTTATCTAATACATTTCAGAACTGTAAGGGTTACATAGCATCATAAATCAATATAATGCTATGCGACCCTGCAGTGCTAGAAGTTCAGGACGGGTGCTGTGTTATACTCACGCTCCGAGTCCGGACGGTGCAACTCGCTCATGTGAAAGCGGCCTTACTGAAACCTGAAATATGCGATAGCCCCAATCTAAATTCTGCTAGCACAATAAGGATACTGGCTTTTGTGACGTATATGAAGTAAACATTTCCACTTAAGGCACCAAGAAGACTCTTTGGAAGTAAGGTATCAAATTCACGGCAGCCAGGTGCTCCACACCTATTATGCGGCCTATTGACGTGTTATATTGTTATGTTGCATAACAGCACAGAGAGCATTACTGTAACATTTGCCAGAAGCGGAATAACCATGGAAAAAAACAAACCAGGTATCACAAATACTTATAATCTTTCCGATTCTGAAAAGCCAGCATTTTATCTTACTTAGTTTAAAGCATGTGTAGTGCTACTGAATTCAATGGTGTACTCAAACATAGGTTTAAGTACGTTATCAAGCCCAGATAAAAGTAATAAATGCTGCCAAATCAGATGATACAGTAGCTACAGGATGGCTTAAACGTCATAGCGCTATTAGGTTGTGTTAATAGCTTTTATATGTAAGTGTTTTTCCATTGCATTTAGCTCAATGCATGGAAAGTGTGATTTTGCCACAAATGTATCATTAGAAAAACATGGCAGTTTTTTTCCAGAAACAGAGCCACACTTGTCCATAAGTGGTATCTTGTATTGCAACTCAGCTCCATTGAAGTGTATGTAACTGACAATGTTTTTGGAAGACAGCAGCTGTGTACCCCTTTAGGTTACCTGTGGTATATCTTTGTAGTAACTGCCTCCGTGGAACTCCACAGCTCTGTCTATTCTGCAGTGGACAAAGCTGGTAACTGCGACACTACTGCCCCTTTCACTTCAGTGGGAACAGCACAGGGTTTCAGACCCCCACCGATCAGATATTAGTGGACTATCCTGAGGATAGACGATCAATATTAAAGTCATAGAAAACCCCTTTAAAGTTTAGCTTCTCTTTTGTTTAACATAACCTAAAGCATATGATCTTGCAAAGAAACTGTATAAAAAAAATATTGTAATCAAGATTTTACAAAGTTGGTCCATTTTTTATTATAGATGTAATAGAGAAAAGAAAAACACATTGGGCAGATTTGGTAATACTGGTGCATGCTACACTGTCTAAGAATATGAATCACAGTCTTAATATCAGACAAATTTACTGTTAAAGTGCATGGACCTAAATTTGGAGTATCATAAATCCTGCACCAAATTTACACTAAAAATCTGTCCATGCACCAAAATTGTGTGTACCAGAAGTTTGTGTGTGAACCAAATGTGTTTCTGTGCACCAAAAAAGTGTCCATGTACCATAAAAATTATCTAGTGTAAGTTTACACCACCTAAGTTGTCGTAGTTTTACTCCAAAAATGTGCCAAAGTTTGGATGCATTTTTGATGCACAGGGGTGCATTTAGGTCATGCTCTCTTTCCTGTGAGGCTATACCTCTTTATCACAAAGCCAAAAAATGGCACATTTCCAATAGTAAATCTGCCCCAATGAATATTAGCCCCCTCCTGACCACCCAACATAAATTTACATCAGGGGTCATAGCCACCAGGTGCCTACTGTTTTAAAGAGTGTGTGGGGCAGCCTCAGTCCACCTGAATGATTCAAAGGTACCGCAGATAGGTTCCTATGAAGACTCATTATGGGCTCCATAGAAACACAGTTGCTAATGTATTGGAGTCTATAAGAGAAGCAATCTAATGATTGCTTGTTCAAGTTTCCAAGAGGAACTATTAAAAAGTGTAAAAAAGAAAAAAAAAGTTTTTAAAAATTTAAAGAAACATTCTAATCTCCTTTCACCAAAATAAAAATACTTAAATGATATTAAAACAATATACACAATATAAAAATCATAGACATCACCAAGTGTGAAAATACCTGTACTATTAAAATAGAAAAATATTTATCCCATACAGCAAATGGCGTAATGGAAAAAAACATCACAATTGCTGAATCACCAGTGCCAGTCATAGTTTCTAACTCCCTAGCTGTGTTTACTGGTCCCTGGGCTTATTGGATTGCTCATTTCTCTGACGCCGTGTTTTCTTCTGACTACTCTCTGTCTCTCGTTTGGTACTGCGTTGTCCGTCTGGTTCTGATCTCGGCTTGTCTTTTGACCATTCTCTGTCTGTCGACCAGTTGCAGTCTAGCTATCTAGGGCTTGTATTGCAAGTTGGTAGGGAAAGCGAGCTAGGTTGTAGCCTTAGTGTGCACTGTCCTTGTCTGTCCCTACCTAAAATCATAACATCTGCAAGCAGTTAATTAACCGGGCACTGGCATTACAGCAGCTTACAAAAGAGCAGATATAGATCTCAAAGTATAAGCAGCAATGGATATGCACCTGGTGCTGAGTACACAAGTGCTCCTTTTGCCATTGGAAACTAATATAAAGAACTGGAGAAAAATCTGGGTATGGCATGCACAGATTGTTGATCATCAGCACAAGTCCTTTGAGCTGTGATTTAAGCTCTTGAAGAAGCAAGCAAAGCCGGTATTTTCTTTCCACTGTTTAACTGTAATCATACAAAGGAAATGGCAAGGAGAATATTTATATTCAAAAGTAAGTTTACATGATGATCTTCCAAAAGGAATAATTGCTAATCATTCAGGAGGCATCTGGAAATATGATGGAAACTCCACAGAGGAGCTTATTTTCAAATGATCTCAAGCAGCAAGAAGACTAGAAAATGTCCCCCCCATATGCCGGTTTGACAACCAATGGCAGGCGGTGATGGGTACGAGCCTCCCTAGTGTCACTCGCGATAATAGGGAGGCTCGTCCCGGTCGCCGCCTGCCATTGTCTGTGCCCCCTGTCACCGGATGTTTTCAATCGTGCACAGGGAGAAGCAGTACCGGTGGTGCATGGATCAGGAATGGCGCAGGGAGCGGGGAGCCAGGTAAGTAGATTAAGGCTCCATTCACACGTCTGTGTGTGTTTTGCGGTTCGCAAATTGCGGATTCGCAAAACACGGACACCGGCCATGTGCGTTCCGCAATTTGCGGAGCGCACATGGCCGGCTCTATAATAGAAATGCCTTTTCTTGTCCATGGATTCAGACAAGAATAGGACACGTTCTATTTTTTTGCGGGGCTGCGGAACGGAAGTGCGGATGCAGACTGCACACTGTGTGCCGTCCGCATCTTTTGCGGCCCCATTGAAAATGAATGGGTCCGCACCCGTTCCGCAATTTTGCGGAACGGATGCGGACACATTCTGCGGACATGTGAATGGAGCCTTAGTGTGAAGGGCCCGGGCATATGGTGTTCATTTTTTAGTCTTGGATAACCCCTTTAAACATAGACCACTGTGAAAAGTGGTGACGATAACAAAATGTCACAAAAATGTTGCAATTGACATGACTTGCGACTCTTGTACACCACAAAACTGACATATCTGATTTCTTAAATGATCCCTAAATGTTTAGTCTGGATATTTCTAATGCTACTGTATGTTGCTAAAGTACATCAGAACTCCTACTAGTACTGAAATATGTTACCACTACTACTACACGTATATTGATACTATAGCTCCTAAGCAGTACTGGTACTAAACCCATTATTACTACTCCTGTATAATTACCTCTGCTACTTCTTTCTGGACAATTTTTTCTCCAATATTTAATTTTTAATTAATTGTTTCAGGGTATAAACCTGCTTATCTTGGCTCAGGCAAAGATAGATCTGTCACACTGTCATTGCTGGTACTACAACTTGTATTGCTCTATTTTCAATGTGTTCCATGCTTATTTTTTAAGTCTGCTTTCCCCAAAACGCAGTACACTTCGGTGTATAAGTGTTGCCAGTGTATAAGCCTATTTAACACATTAGCTCATTAAACACATTTTTCCATTAGTGATAATGAGAACATCATGGGTCAGTTTCTCTGAAAACTGTAAAATTACGTTCTTTGTTTTCATATTTTTGTCATGGTATTCTTTTTTTCTGATTCTGCCGACACCTTATTTTAACTGATAACATCAAATAAAGTATGAACAGTTCAGAAACGGTAGTAATAAATTATTTTTGATTGTGTTGATTTTTGTTATGTAATCTCTACGATTAGTTTGGCCTGTACTGATTTATAGGCTCCTGCAAGAACCTAATTGCTCATTATATAGCTAAACAGATCTTAGATACCCAATTATGAATTACAGGGTGTTACTGGAGGCTTGTGGCCTTTGCTTTGCTTATTCAGTCAAGCGCTTCCAGTGGCACAGAACTGCTGTCCTCTCCCCTTCTTCTTGCAAGTCTCTGTAGTTGCTCTGCCCCCCATGGAGGTTACGGCCTGCTTCTCCTCTGCCCATAGGACGTGCACACACTCCCTCTGGCTTTCAAGAAGCCAGTACATGGATCCTAATCTGCATCAGCCGAAATGCTGGCCACCTTGAGGTGCTTAATCCACCTTTTCCTGTAGGAGGGTGCCTGAGAAATAGGTTCTAGCCTGCTAGTATCTAGCAAAAGTGTGCTGATTATGTTTGCTTGCCCATGTACTGACTGCGGCCTGTTTCCCAGACTTGATTCTTCGCTACCTTGACCTGACCTCTGCCTGATTTCCATATGGACCCTGAGCTGCCACCTTGACCTTGAACTGTTTATCGCATTGCACATACTCTGCCTGTCCTTACATTGTCCTGTCCCTGACTATGGTTTGATTTTGCCTGATCCCTCAGTGCTCCACACCAGTGTCTCTTGATCCCTGTGGGTCTGCTGTCAACCAAACAAAGACTACTTCAGGAGGTAGCAGCTTGATGGCTCCCCTGCAGCAAAGACCAGATCCCTGTATAGGGCTTAAGGGGGAAAAACCAGGGGACTGCCAGGATAATAACATACTTAGGAGTAGCCCCAAGTCAAATATGTTCTGTTCACACCTACTGTGTACCAAAGGAATTAACTCACTAAAAGGATTACTATTCAATGAATAAAGTATTTAAAATAAAATATTATTGTAATATACATGCAATAAAAATATTGTTTGTTTTGTTATTCACATTACATTTTACTCTCTGGTAGCGCCCCTTGCTAGTTAGTCTTCTGGTCCACCTTCTCCTGGATTCAGTGATAGACCATGCACTTGATGGTTACATCGGACTATGTAACCCACCCACAGAAAGAAAATAAAGTGCTACACAGGGGTAAGGGCCAAAAAGGGGAGAAAACTACACTGGACAGTAGCATTTTTTGCATTAATATAGATAAAATAAAGGTGTGCATTACCCTCTAAGGTGTATATCCATAAAGGTTTACTGTATTTAATCTGGTACATTTTTGCTGATTCTGATTATAACATTATTCTTGGACAGTATTTATCTACTGTATGTTGCTTTTCCTTTTATAAAAGATCAGTATGATCCATAAAAACTTTATAAAACTCATATATTATACATAAAGTATGGACTGTTTGCCCAAATCATCATGAAATATGTACAACTCTTAGCATTGTTCAAACTTGGTACCGCCTTACTCATGTAACCTCTTCTTCCTTAATATTGCATTAAATCAGTATTTTTGTGACAACAGCCCACAAAATATAGATATCACATATTACTGTTCCAAGAAACATGAGCTAATGGATATACACACTGCCTGCAATTTATGAACAAAGGAAGAACTAGTGAATGACCATCAAATTTGGGATTATTGTATCCAATCAAACATAGAAAACACTTACAACATCATTCTAGTAAATGTTTATCTAGTAAATGTACAGCTAGCAAAATAGTTATAATATACACTCATTGACAAAAAACAAAAACAAACTGCTGAAAAAATGTAAAGAGAGGCAACACATGACCTCAGGATGTCCTGCAGATACTGCTCAGCTGTTAGTGTTCCTTGCAGGGGGGTACATAGAAATCATTGGGCCCCATAGCAAGAATCTGAATGGGGCCCCTAACCCCGCCCACTACCATGGCCCATCCCACATGCTACCCTGGCTCCTCCCATGCCATGCCCCCATTTGCTAATAAAGAAATGTATACATGAGCTACTGATTTATTAATTTTTTTTAACTTAAGGAGACCTTATACTGAATGGGGGCAGCCACAAGGATGGATTATACTGTATATTGTACAGCATGGTGTATGGATTATACTGTATATTATACAGCATGGTGTACGGATTATACTATATATTATACAGCATGGTGTACGGATGATACTGTATATTATACAGCATGGAGTACGGATTATACTGTATACTATACTGCATGGTGTACGGATTATACTGTATACTATACAGCATGGTGTACGGATTATACTGTATATTATACAGCATGGAGTACGGATTATACTGTATACTATACAGCATGGTGTACGGATTATACTGTATATTATACAGCATGGTGTACGGATTATACTGTATATTATACAGCATGGTGTACGGATTATACTGTATATTATACAGCATGGTGTACGGATTATACAGCATGGTGTACGGATTATACTGTATATTATACAGCATGGTGTACAGATTATACTGTATATTATACAGCATGGTGTACGGATTATACTGTATACTATACAGCATGGTGTATGGATTATACTGTATATTATACAGCATGGTGTAGGGATTATACTGTATACTATACAGCATGGTGTACGGATTATACTGTATATTATACAGCATGGTGTACGGATTATACTGTATATTATACAGCATGGTGTAGGGATTATACTGTATACTATACAGCATGGTGTACAGATTATACTGTATATTATACAGCATGGTGTACAGATTATGCTGTATATTATACAGCATGGAGTACGGATTATACTGTATACTATACAGCATGGAGTACGGATTATACTGTGTATTATACAGTATGGTGTATGGATTATACTGTACATTGTATAGCATGGTACAGGGATTATAATATATACTGTACAACAAATGCATGGCAGTTACACCATGCCGGACAATATAACCCCTGCGCCATGCTGTACAATATAATGTACAGTGCCTACAAGTAGTATTCAACCCCCTGCAGATTTAGCTGGTTTGATAAGATGCAAATAAGTTAGAGCCTTCAAACTTCAAACAAGAGCAGGATTTATTAACAGATGCATAAATCTTACAAACCAAAAAGTTATGTTGCTCAGTTAAATTTTAATAAATTTTAAACATAAAAGTGTGTGTCAATTATTATTCAACCCCTAGGTTTAATATTTTGTGGAATAACCCTTGTTTGCAATTACAGCTAATAATCGTCTTTTATAAGACCTGATCAGGCCGGCACAGGTCTCTGGAGTTATCTTGGCCCACTCCTCCATGCAGATCTTCTCCAAGTTATCTAGGTTCTTTGGGTGTCTCATGTGGACTTTAATCTTGAGCTCCTTCCACAAGTTTTCAATTGGGTTAAGGTCAGGAGACTGACTAGGCCACTGCAACACCTTGATTTTTTCCCTCTTGAACCAGGCCTTGGTTTTCTTGGCTGTGTGCTTTGGGTCGTTGTCTTGTTGGAAGATGAAATGACGACCCATCTTAAGATCCTTGATGGAGGAGCGGAGGTTCTTGGCCAAAATCTCCAGGTAGGCCGTGCTATCCATCTTCCCATGGATGCGGACCAGATGGCCAGGCCCCTTGGCTGAGAAGCAGCCCCACAGCATGATGCTGCCACCACCATGCTTGACTGTAGGGATGGTATTCTTGGGGTCGTATGCAGTGCCATCCAGTCTCCAAACGTCACGTGTGTGGTTGGCACCAAAGATCTCGATCTTGGTCTCATCAGACCAGAGAACCTTGAACCAGTCTGTCTCAGAGTCCTCCAAGTGATCATGAGCAAACTGTAAACGAGCCTTGATGCTTTGAAAGTAAAGGTACCTTACGGGCTTGTCTGGAACGGAGACCATTGCGGTGGAGTACGTTACTTATGGTATTGACTGAAACCAATGTCCCCACTGCCATGAGATCTTCCCGGAGCTCCTTCCTTGTTGTCCTCGGGTTAGCCTTGACTCTTCGGACAAGCCTGGCCTCGGCACGGGAGGAAACTTTCAAAGGCTGTCCAGGCCGTGGAAGGCTAACAGTAGTTCCATAAGCCTTCCACTTCCGGATGATGCTCCCAACAGTGGAGACAGGTAGACCCAACTCCTTGGAAAGGGTTTTGTACCCCTTGCCAGCCTTGTGACCCTCCACGATCTTGTCTCTGATGGCCTTGGAATGCTCCTTTGTCTTTCCCATGTTGACCATGTATGAGTGCTGTTCACAAGTTTGGGGAGGGTCTTAAATAGTCAGAAAAGGCTGGAAAAACAGATAATTAATCCAAACATGTGAAGCCCATTGTTCTTTGTGCCTGAACTACTTCTTAATACTTTAGGGTAACCAAACAGAATTCTGGTGGTTTGAGGGGTTGAATAATAATTGACCCACACTTTTATGTTTAAAATTTATTAAAATTTAACTGAGCAACATAACTTTTTGGTTTGTAAGATTTATGCATCTGTTAATAAATCCTGCTCTTGTTTGAAGTTTGAAGGCTCTAACTTATTTGCATCTTATCAAACCAGCTAAATCTGCAGGGGGTTGAATACTACTTGTAGGCACTGTATGTACAGTGTATGCATATACCCACACACATACATACACACATAATACATACATACATACACACACATACATACATACATACCATACATACATACATGAAACACATAAATACTTACAGTTACTTGTCCCTTGTCCTGACGCCACTCTGGAGGGGGCTGGGCCTTGGTCTTCTTCTTTCCCCTCTTGCCACGCTGCACAGGTCCTTCCCTGTCCAGGACCAGCAGCGCAGCATGAGGGAGGAGGCGGGGCCAGCTGGGAGCGCACAGGAGCGCTCTCAGTACGTTAGGGGGGCCTAAAAGTTGCAGCGGTGAGTGGGCCAGGAGAGACCCGGAGCGCAGGGATGGGACGCATCTTAATGATGCAGAATAGGGGGCGGGGCCTCCCATGCGCTCCGGGCCCCCCTGTGCCGCGGGCCCCATAGCAGTGGCGTGGTCTGCCTCTATGGGCGGTACGCCACTGGTTCCTTGTATCATTACTAGGGGTGACTGAACAGGAGCATACGATGGGGCAGGTAGCGGGTTGAGGACGCGCCCAAACAGTTCATTTACATGGTGAAGCAAGGAGCCTTCACTGTTCAATTGATTTGCAGCTCTCCCCAGCAGATCACACATCACGCTGCTATGCTGTGTGGGAGGATCGTGCAGGCCCGGGAATCAGCCTCCTCCTACACAGCCCTGCAGCGCGATGTGTGTGTGACCGCATCATGCTGCTGCTGCTGGGGAACGTCGGATTAATTTATTAATGGAGCTGGAAGGGACAGCTCTATTATGTGGGCATTACTATTGTGAGGGGGCACAATGTGGGCATTACTGCTGTGAAAGAGACACAATGTGGGCATTACTACTGTGAATGGGGCACAATGTGGGCATTACACTGTGGGCATTACTACTGTCACAGGGCACAATGTTGGCATAAACTACTGTGATAGGGCACAGTGTGGACATAAGTACTGTGAGGGGGCAACTGTATGCAGAGTTTTACAGCAATCCAACATTTTTTTTTTTTTTTTTTTGTCAGTGAGTGTATAACATTCTGAACAGAGTCTCCCAACATATGAAATGGTAAAAAGATGATTTCAGAGTGCTTTGCTATGCTATTGGGTCTATTAGGTCTATCACCGGTCATCTGTGGCGGAACTAGGCTGCAAGTATTTAGTTCCTCTGCAGTTCCTGGAAATGAAGTATTATATGGTGCTATTGGGTTGCCTGTACAGTACTGTGCAGACTTTGGAGTCTACCAAAGAGAGAGATGTGCTATACGCCCTAGCTAATAGAGAGTGGCCAGGAACAAAAGACTACCATCTGTTGATTCAGAATTCCCTAATATTTGAAAAATGTTTCTAAATTTAAGAACCCCTTTAATATTACAGAAAATTTTGATTTATCTGAATGAGGGAGAAACACTTGCAGCAGCAATCATTCCTCAGCCATATACTGTACCTTGCATTTCCACTGTAATACAAGCAAACAGGTGACAATCATCGCATGTATCGTTTATTGTCACTTGTCCATCCCGAACTTAAGGCAGTTTAATACTACACTAAGAGATCAATTTCTCATTTCCTTCTGGGAATCGCGTCCCCACGTATCCCTTGGTTGAACTTGATGGACTTATGTCTTTTTTAACCGTATTAACTATGTAATTTCAAACTGATACAAACTACATATATTTATTTTGTAGTAGTAAAGTAGTAAAAGACAAGAGCAAGATTAATAAAAAAAAACATGTAACAGTCTTTGCTGCTGGGTAATACTGGGAGCCATCTGAGTGTTACTTTGCAGGTGTGTACATAGAATCATCTACGTGTGTCATACATATGCATGCACTGGCATTATCAATGTGTCAGTGAGACTTTTCATGTCATTGCAAGATAGTGTGTCTATGGCAACAACAATAATACTGACACTCATGTTCGAGTACTGACATGACATCTATTAAAAAGGTAACATTCAATTTACCTTAGATTAACAGATTTTGGAAAAACAGAATAAACAGCAAAAATATTTGTGAGCATAGAAAAAAACCTCAATGACATTGTATTGACTTGCATTATAAACAGTTACGTTTGATATGCTGTACAAGGCATGTAAAAGAAATGATTAAAGGAGTATTCCCATCTAAACATTTGTGGCATATCGCTAGGATATGCCACAAATATCATATAGGTGCAGGGCCCAGCTCTGGGACTAATTTGAGCATTGGGCCTCTGAAGTGAAGGGAGGGCAGCCACACATACACAGTCACCATCCATTTACCACTATTAGAATACCAAATCTAGGCAAATGCTGGCAGTCCCATAGTGGAGAATGGAGCAGTGACTCCACTTGTGTGGTTTAATCTCAATTCATTTCTAGAGGACCTCTGAAAATAGCCAAGTGTGTTCACTAGGTTACTTTCAAAAGTCTCACAGTAGTGAATGGAGAGCACACCTTGCATGTGTGCTGTGCTCCTCTTCACTTCGATGGCCCTGTTCTTAAGATAGGAGTGGATCCCAGAGGTGGGACTTTCACCTATCTGACATGTTTGGCATATCATAGCAATATGCCACAAATGTTTAGATGGGGAAACCCTTTTAAAGAATTTTGCACTATGCATTTGGAGGTATGGCTGCCATCATTTTGGTCATGCATTCCCAACAAACTCATATTTCCAACAGTGCAGTTTATAGCTGGGGCCTGCTTTCCCTGAATTCATTTGAGGCCTGCTGGCACAAAGAGAGGAACCATTATAGAGTAGGGTCCCATTTAAAAGAGGTCACCTTGTCATGGTAGATGGGTGCAAATGATTTTTTATCAAAATACAAGTGACTCATATTCATTTATACAGTGAATAAAGCATTAGCTCATATATTCAATTTCTGTTGCATTTTGTTTGATTTTGTATTTTCAACATTTTACAGGATGAACTGACTTACTTTGTATTTTGTTTTTGCATAAAGCATAACTGATGTTTAGTTTTTTCCTATATACGTATAAATGTGTTGGAGCAGTAATGTTAAGCGTTTTTTGTAATATTTTGTATTACTGAATATTCCATATTTTTATTAAAAAAAAAAATTCTCTCTCCCTCTAAATTGTCTATTTGTAAACATTTGAGCTTTATCAAGGTGAATCTGTCTTCAGCGTGTACTATATACTGAATTCAACAGCCAGTAACATGCAAGAGGAAGTCTTCTTAGCCTGTCTCTTCTCTCCCTGCCTGTTGCTTCCTTACATCTGTGGTATACAGTACAGACCAAAAGTTTGGACACACCTTCTCATTCAAAGAGTTTTCTGTATTTTCATGACTATGAAAATTGCAGATTCACACTGAAGGCACCAAAACTATGAATTAACACATGTGGAATTATACACTTAACAAAAAAGTGTGAAACAACTGAAAATATGTCTTATATACTAGGTTCTTCAAAGTAGCCACCTTTTGCTTTGATTACTGCTTTGCACACTCTTGACATTCTCTTGATGAGCTTCAAGAGGTAGTCACCTGAAATGGTATTCCAACAGTCTTGAAGGAGTTTCCAGAGATGCTTAGCACTTGTTGGCCCTTTTGCCTTCACTCTGCAGTCCAGCTCACCCCAAACCATCTCAATTGGGTTCAGGTCTGGTGACTATGGAGGCCAGGTCATCTGGCGTAGCACCCCATCACTCTCCTTCTTGGTCAAATAGCCCTTACACAGCCTGGAGGTGTGTTTGGGGTCATTGTCCTGTTGATAACTAAATGATGGTCCAACTAAACGCAAATCGGATGTAATAGCATGCCGCTGCAAGATGCTGTGGTAGCCATGCTGGTTCAGTATGCCTTCAATTTTGGATAAATCCCCAACAGTGTCATCAGCAAAGCACCCCCACACCATCACACCTCCTCCTCCATGCTTCACGGTGGGAACAAGGCATGTAGAGTCCATCCGTTCACCTTTTCTGCGTCGCACAAAGACACGGTGGTTGGAACCAAAGATCTCAAATTTGGACTCATCAGACCAAAGCACAGATTTCCACTAGTCTAATGTCCATTCCTTGTGTTCTTTAGCCCAAACAAGTCTCTTCTGCTTGTTGCCTGTCCTTAGCAGTGGTTTCCTAGCAGCTATTTTACCGTAAAGGCCTGCTGCACACAGTCTCCTCTTAACAGTTGTTGTACAGATGTGTCTGCTGCTAGAACTCTGTGTGGCATTGACCTGGTTGACCTGCTGTTAACCTGCGATTTCTGAGGCTGGTGACTCGGATGAACTTATCCTCCGCAGCAGAGGTGACTCTTGGTCTTCCTTTCCTGGGGCGGTCCTCATGTGAGCCAGTTTCTTTGTAGCGCTTGATGGTTTTTGCGACTGCACTTGGGGACACTTTCAAAGTTTTCCCAATTTTTCGGACTGACTGACCTTCATTTCTTAAAGTAATGATGGCCACTCGTTTTTTTTTACTTAGCTGCTTTTTTCTTGCCATAATACAAGTTCTAACAGTCTATTCAGTAGGACTATCAGCTGTGTATCCACCTGACTTCTGCCCAACACAACTCATGGTCCCAACCCCATTTATAAGGCAAGAAATCCCACTTATTAAACCTGACAGGGCACACCTGTGAAGTGAAAACCATTTCAGGTGGCTAAATCTTGAAGCTCATCAAGAGAATGCCAAGAGTGTGCAAAGCAGTAATCAAAGCAAAAGGTGGCTACTTTGAAGAACCTAGAACATAAGACATATTTTCAGTTGTTTCACACTTTTTTGTTAAGTATATAATTCCACATGTGTTAATTTATAGTTTTGATGCCTTCAGTGTGAATCTACAATTTTCATAGTCATGAAAATACAGAAAACTCTTTGAATGAGAAGGTGTGTCCAAACTTTTGGTCTGTACTGTATGTTCTTAAATCTTTGTACACTACTGCTACGTAAGCATCTGATGATTTGTACGCTAATGCTATGCATCTGATAATTTGTACGCTAATGCGTACGGATTCAGTTAAGTAGCGTATTTTTTTTATAAGTTCGTTATTTGTGCGGAAATGTTTGCGGTGGATGGGTTAGAGCAGCAAAAAGCCCGGGAAGAACCCGGTCACCTGACCTAGGGGGAAGGGCTTGCTCTGATTGGCCCATAGGCTGAGTAAACAAGTTACTTCACTTGTGCTGCGCCTGCTGAGACGAGCAGGAGCTTGTGAAAGAGAGAACTGTGTTCTGTAACTTCTGTTGTTCTGGGCACCATTACAGATAGGGCTAGTAATATTAATCTGGCAGGGAGAGTGAGGGAGGAGACAGAGAGAGAGACAAAGACTTGATTGCCTGCCACAGTCAAGTGAAAATGTCTGGCACTGGAAAGCAGAAGGGTTCCACTGCAAAGCAGAAGGGTTCCACAGAAGGGTGCCATCATAATCCTAGCGGTCCATCACCGTGACCATATATTTAAGCTCTCCAGAGCTAAATGCTGATGAACGCCTGTATGCCATATTAACAACTTTGCTCTGCCTCTGAGGACTGTATGCCGCGGCCTAGCGTCGTGCGTGCGTACAATAGTACGCTATGGATTCGTACGCACTTTGTACGCTCATGCGTACGTATTCAGTTAAGTAGCGTACCTTTAACAACGCTAGACTGTATGTTCGTTATTTCTGCAGGAATGGTCTTTTTATAAATTCGTCGAATATTCGCCGAAGCAAATCTTTGTAGATTCGCTCATCTCTACTTACCAATGTTCAGTTACAGTTGCTAAGGGAACACTTTAAAGGTTTTTTTATAAGTTTATAAAATTCACTAATAACCTTTATTGCAAAAACACAAAATCAATGCCCCTACACATTAATAAAAAAAAATATAAGTTACACTTTAAGAAAGCTTTCAAAATTACATGGCTATACATGGACAGATTTATAAAAAGGCAAATTTCCCAATATAAGCAGGGCAAGATTGCAGAATTGCCACAGATAACTGGGTACCATCCTAACAAAATATAGTATAAGGTAAATCCACCGTGCTCAGTGCTGTAAGGTACAAGAGTAGTGTTTGAAACCATAGCACATACGGTAAGTAGAAGGACCTCTGCCCTGCTAAGAAATTCTGTGTGATAATGTATTCATAACTAAGGCTATCCAAACATTGTGTGATGTTTTGGTACTTAAATTAATTACCTTCCTCAACCACTCCTATAAATAAAAAAATACAACCTCAATTCCAAAAAAGTTAGGACACTTTGTAAAATGTAAATAAATCTAAATAAAAGCAGATTGTAATGATTTGCAGATCTCATAGACCCAATTTTTATTCAGAATAGAACATAGTATACATATCAGATGTTGAAAGTGAGACATTTTAACATTTCATGAAAAAAATTAAGTCATTTAGAACTTGACGGCAGTAACATATCTCAAAAAAGGGGCAACAAAAGGCTGGAAAAGTAAGAGTACTAATAAAAAAAATCGCTAGAGGAGCAATTTGCAATATGAATTCGTTTAAAAAGAGAATATTAGAGAGGAAAAGTCTCTAAGAAGCAAATATGGGCAGAGGTTCACCAATCTGCATCTAAAAACTGTTTCAGAAAAATGTTCCTCAATGTAAAATTGTGAAGACTTTGAATATCCCACCATCTACATTACATAATATCATCAAAAGATTCAGAGAATCTGGAGAAATCCATGTGCGCAAGGGACAAGGCCAACAGTCAAAATTGAATGCTTGTGATCTATAGGCTCTAATGCGGCACTGCATTAAAAGAGGCCTTATTCTGTACTAGAAATCGCTGCCTGGGCTCAGGAACACTTCCAGAAATTGCTGTCTGTGAACACATTTACTTGTGCAATCCACAAATGCAAGTTAAAGCTGTATCATGCAAAAAAGAAGCCGAATGGCAACAGAAACCAGAAATGCCATTGTCTCAAAATGGAAAACTGTTGTGTGGTCAGATGAATTCAAATTTGAAATTGTTTTTGCAAACCACATATGCAGTGCTCTGCGGACACAATAGGAGAGGGACCATCCAGCTTATCTCTGATGGTTTAAGGTTGCAGCAGTGCCCATCATGTGGGTGAGCTTACAAATTGGAAAGGCACTAACAATGCGAAACAGTATATAGAGGTTTTAGAACAACATATGCTGCCATCCAGACAATGTCTCTTTCGGGCAAGACAATGATAAGCCATAGACTGCATCGAACACAACAGCATGTATTTGCAGAAGAAGGGTCCTGTTGCTGAACTGGCCTGCCTTCTGTCCAGACCTTTCACAAATAGAAAACATTTAGCTCATCACGAAAAAATAAATGAGGCAAAGAAGACCCAGGACTATTGAGCAGGTAGAATCCTACATCAGACAAGAATAGGACAACATTCCTCTCCAAAAACTTCAGCAACTGTCTACTCACTCTCTAGATGTTTACCGACTGTTGTTAAAAGAAGAGGGGATGCTACGGAATGGTTGACGTGGATCTGTCCCAACTTTTTTGAGGAGTGTTGCTGCCATCAAGTTTTAAATGACTTTTTTTCCCATAGTAACATAGTAACATAGTTTATAAGGCCGAAAAAAGACATCTGTCCATCCAGTTCGACCTGTTTTCCTACAAGTTGATCCAGAGGAAGGCAAAAAACCCCTGTGCGGTAGAAGCCAATTTTCCTCACTTTAGGGGAAAAAATTCCTTCCCGACTCCAATCAGGCAATCAGAATTACTCCCTGGATCAACAACAACCCATATCTAGTAACTATAACCTGTAATATTATTACCCTCCAGAAATACATCCAGGCCCCTCTTGAACTCTTTTACTGAACTTACCATCACCACCTCCTCGGGCAGAGAGTTCCATAGTCTCACTGCTCTTACCGTAAAGAATCCTCTTCTATTTTTGTGAACAAACCTTCTTTCCTCCAGGCGCAGAGGATGTCCCCTCGTCATGGTTACTGTCCTTGGGATAAAGAGATCATGGGAGAGATCTCTGTACTGACCCCTGATATATTTATACATAGTTATTAGATCTCCCCTCAGTCGTCTTTTTTCTAAAGTGAATAACCCTAATTTTGATAATCTTTCTGGGTACTGTAGTCCACCCATTCCAGCTATGACTTTAGTTGCCCTCCTCTGAACCCTCTCCAGCTCTGCTCTGTCTGCCTTGTTCACAGGAGCCCAGAACTGTACACAGTACTCCATGTGTGGTCTGACTAGTGATTTGTAAAGTGGCAGGACTATGTTCTCATCACGGGCATCTATGCCCCTTTTGATGCAACCCATTATCTTATTGGCCTTGGCAGCAGCTGTCTGACACTGGTTTCTGCAGCTTAGTTTGCTGTTCACTAAAATTCCTAGGTCCTTTTCCATGTCAGAGTTACCCAATGTTTTACCATTTAGTATGTACTGGTGACTTGCATTATTCCTTCCCATATGCATAACCTTACATTTGTCAGTGTTAAACCTCATCTGCCACTTCTCTGCCCAAGCCTCCAGTCTATCCAGATCCATCTGTAGCAGTGTACTGTCCTCTTCTGTGTTAATTACTTTACACAGTTTAGTGTCATCTGCAAAAATTGATATTTTACTGTGCAAGCCTTCTACAAGGTCATTAATAAATATATTGAAGAGAATAGGGCCCAATACTGACCCCTGTGGTACCCCACTAGTTACAGTGACCCAATCTGAGTATGTACCATTAATAACCACCCTCTGTTTTCTATCACTGAGCCATTTACTTACCCACATACAGACATTTTCTCCAAGGCCAAGCATTCTCATTTTATATACTAACCTTTTATGTGGTACCGTGTCAAATGCTTTGGAGAAGTCCAGATATACGACATCCATTGATTCCCCGCGGTCAAGTCTAGAACTTACCTCCTCATAGAAACTGATTAAATTGGTTTGACATGACCGATCCCTCATGAAGCCATGCTGATATGGAGTTATTTGCTTATTTTCATTGAGGTACTCCAAGATAGCATCTCTTAGAAAACCTTCAAACAGTTTACCCACTACAGATGTTAAACTTACCGGCCTATAGTTCCCGGGCTCTGTTTTTGGACCCTTTTTGAATATTGGCACCACATTTGCTATGCGCCAATCCTGTGGAACACTCCCTGTCAGTATAGAGTCCTTAAATATCAAGTATAAGGGTCTGGCAATGACATTACTTAATTCTCTTAGGATACGTGGGTGTATGCCATCCGGTCCTGGCGATTTGTCTATTTTAATCTTTTTAAGACGCCCCAGTACTTCTTCCTGGGTCAGACAGGCCACTTTTAAAGGGGAATTCACTTTTATATTCTGCATTTCATCTGACAGTTTATTTTCCTCAGTGAATACAGTGGAGAAAAAAATATTTAAGAGTTTTGCTTTCTCCTCATCGCTCTCTGCTACTCCCCCCTCACTACTCTGTAAGGGGCCGACACCTTCAGATTTATACTTTTTAGTATTTATATAATTGAAGAACATTTTAGGGTTAGTTTTACTCTCTTTAGCAATTAGTCTTTCAGTCTCTAGTTTAGCTGCTTTTATTTGTCTTTTACAAATTCTATTTTTTTCCTTATAGTTTTTCAATGCTTCCTTGCTCCCCTCCTGTTTTAGTGATTTAAATGCTTTCTTTTTGTCATTTATTGCTTTTTTTACAGTTCTATTTATCCACATTGGTTTTTTCTTGTTTCTTATCATTTTATTCCTATACGGTATGTACCTCTCACAATTAGATATTAGGATGCTTTTAAAAATATCCCATTTTGTGGCTGTATTTTTATTTTTGAGGATTTTGTCCCAGTTAGTTAGACCTATGGCCTCTCTTAGATGGCTAAATTTTGCATTTTTGAAGTTTGGTATTTTTGTTCCTCCCTGAAGAAATGCTTTTTTTAATGACAATTTAAAGGTTATTATTTTATGGTCACTGTTACCCAGATGTCCCCCAACCTGCACATCTGTTGTTCTGTCAGGTCTATTGGTTAATACTAAGTCCAGTATGGCCGTCCCTCTAGTCGGGTCCTGAACCAGTTGGGAAAGGTAATTGTCTTTGGTTATTGTCAAGAACCTGTTTCCTTTATGAGATATACAGGTTTCAGTTTCCCAGTCTATATCTGGGTAGTTGAAGTCCCCCATAATAACAACCTCATTCTGATTTGCCGCTTCGTCTATTTCATTTAGAAATTGATTTTCTGTGGCCTCTGATATATTAGGTGGTTTATAATAAACTCCTATTAGTATTTTATTATTGTTTTTGGCTCCATTTATTTCTACCCACAGTGACTCCACATCTTCATGTCCCTCACTTATATCTTCCCGGATTGTGGGCTTTAGACAGGACTTTATATAAAGGCAGACCCCTCCCCCTCGCCGGTTTTGACGATCCTTTCTAAAAAGATTGTAACCCTGTACATTAACTGCCCAGTCATAGGTATCATCCAGCCATGTCTCAGTTATTCCCACTATGTCACAGTCCTCCTCACACATCACTAATTCCAGTTCGCCAATTTTATTAGTTAGGCTTCTGGCATTAGTGTACATACACTTAAGAGGTCTTTGTATATTTTTTACCCCGTTTGTCAATTTACTATTACTTATGAAATGAATATCCGGGCTTCTTGGGTTACTTTGGTTGTTGTTTTGCACAGTCTTCTCCCTACATTCCTTACTAACCCCAGCCCCCACTAACCCCCCACTTTTCCTTCCTATGACCCACTCTCTATCTACACTATCTACCCCCTTATTAGTATGGTCACCCACCCTCCCCCCAGATCCTAGTTTAAAAGCTCCTCCAGCCGTCTAACCATTTTTTCCCCCAGGGCAGTTGCACCCTCCCCATTAAGGTGCAGCCCGTCCCTACTGTAGAGTCTGTAGCCGACAGAGAAGTCGGCCCAGTTCTCCATGAACCCAAACCCTTCCTTCCTGCACCAGCCTCTGAGCCACTTATTTAACTCCCTAATCTCCCGTTGTCTCTCTAGTGACGCTCGTGGCACTGGTAGTATTTCTGAAAACACTACCTTGGAGGTCCTGGACTTTAGCTTCTCACCTAGTTCCCTAAAATCATTTTTAAGGACCTTCCATCTCCCCCTGACTTTGTCATTGGTGCCAACATGTACCATGACCGCCGGGTCTTCCCCAGCCCCACCCAGCAATCTGTCAATCCGGTCCGCAATATGCCGAACCCGAGCACCCGGGAGACAACACACTGTTCGGCATTCACGGTCTCGGCGACAGATGACCCTGTCTGTCCGCCTAATAATAGAGTCCCCTACCACCAGTATCTGTCTGTCCTTTGCTGCTCTCCTTTTCCCATCCTTCCTGCAGCGGTCATCCTCCTGGTTCTAGGAGAAACGGCCTGCTGCAGTGTCGCTGGTCCTGGGCTTTCATCCCTAATATCAGCCAAACAGGCATATTTACTAGGGCGTTCCAGCTCAGGACTAGCCTCCCTGGCACTTTTCCCTCTACCCCTCCTTACTACATTAACCCAACTGCTGACCTGATAGTCCTGCTCTTGCCCATTTCCTCCCTCCTCCTCTTCACTGACCCCAGCCAGTGCCTGCACTGTGAGGTCTAAGCCTCTCTCCAGGTGTTCAATGCCCCTAAGTATGCCAAGCTGCTTATTTAGATCCAAGATCTGGGCTTCCAAATATGCAACGTGATTGCATCTAGTGCAAATGTATTCACCCATGAATGGTTCTTCAAGGCATGCATACATTGCACAGGACACACACTTAGTAGCATTGTCCATGGAGCACCTGTTAGATGGGGATATACAGTACAGTACAGAAAAACAGTAAATATGTGATAAGATGCGGTTTTGCTGTAGTTAAAGGAGCAGCTCAGATCAAGTTACCAACAAACAAGGAAAATCCCTCCAACCTTACTTTTTCCTCCTTGTCTTAAACTCCGGTTCTTTAAACTCCACTTATACACAGCCCACTTACACAGCAAGCCCAAAGTCCGAGCAGGCTCTATAAGAGTTTAGCTATGTAATTTATAGCACCTGGGATTGCTAACCACTCCCCTTCACCAGGTACACAGCAGAGAAAAAAAATGGGTTTAAATGTTATAACCAAATGCAAGCACTAAACAAACAAGGACTTTTCCAATAAACTACAGACAGTTATTTGCAGTCACTCCAACCAAATCACACTCAGTACCAGCACTCCGGTTCTTTAAACTCCACTTATACACAGCCCACTTACACAGCAAGCCCAAAGTCAGAGCATGAAATAGAATGTTTTACTTTCAACATCTGATATGTGTTCTATGATCTATTATGATTACAGTATGGATCTATGAGATTTGCAGATCATTGCATTCTGTTTTTATTTACATTTATTTACATTTTACTCAGCGTCCCAGCTTTTTTGGAACTGGGATTGTACAATACAAATACAATATCATACAATTGGTTATATAATGCCATTTATCAGTAGTATTTGAGGAATGTCTATAATTCATGGACATAAACCTGGCACAAGATCTGGGCACAATATTTGGATTGCCTTACTTATGAATATATCATCACACTGAACTACTCGAAAGGAACATTGCCTTCTTCTGGTTTTGCTGGTTAGTGAAATGCGTAGAAAGAGGACAGAATAGCCATATAGCATATTCAACAGTGGTTTAACCACATGGGCTGCAACAACCATATATTGGAAGTTGGAACATGAGGGAACAGTTTCACCATAATATAGTATGATCAATAAGTATTCTGCTAGAAACAAACTACCGTATTTTTCGCCCTATAAGACGCACTTTTTTCCCCCCAAAAGTGGGGGGAAAATGTCCCTGCGTCTTATGGGGCGAATGCTAATGAGCGCTTCCATTATGGATAAATGGATAAATGGTATGAGGGCAGATAAATGGCATGGGGGCTGACATTAGGGCCCAGACCAGGAAGAGCATTATGGAAGGGGGGGTCTGATCTGAGGTCTGATAAAGATTGGGGGTCTGATTTGGGGGTCTGATGGAGATTGGGGGGTTTGATCTGAGGTCTGATGAACATTGGGGGTCTGATCTGAGGACCGATGAAAAATGTTTTATTTTCTGAATTCCCTCCTCTAAAAACTTGGAGCATCTTATAATAGTCTTATAAAGTGAAAACTCCGGTAATAAGAAACATCTGGTCCTTAAAATTATTTAAATACAATCTTAGATGAACTGCACCACACAACATATTCTACCATTTCATTATTTATTCAACTAAAATGAAACCAAAATGGAGAAGAAGAAGCTGGTGTATTGGACATGCACCGATAATGTAATTTATGGTGCAAGTGTAGTACCCCAAAGCAGGGGAACTCCAGATTGTTTATTGTTATGCAATGTATTTCACAGTTTGGTTCCTGGCTATTACTACCAGCAAGGAAGGTATGACAAAGGTTGGTAGGAACAGGGTTAATCGCCCTGTTCCTCCCCTCTTGGGAAAAGTGGGCTGATCCTGCTTCCTGCTAAGAGAAAGGTTCCTGCGTAGCTACTAAATTGCCTCAAGTCAAGTCTTGAGAAGATAAAGACAACAGAGTGAACTGCTACATTCAGCTTCTACAGACACTGCTGTGAAGTCAGTAAAACGGGCTAAAGACACCATCATCACCAAACTACCACTAGGCCGGTATCACTTAAGTGCTGAATCACCACCAACCAACCTGCCTCAATCCTTGCTGGTGCCATAACAGAATTGCACTAAAGCCTGCTGCTGCTGTTTGTATTTTCAAGTTCTACATTGCACTTAGTAAAAGGATTTTGTTACATTCAATTCTACATTCTAATTATTCTTTAGTGCTATAACTTTCACTGCAATGAACCCTAGGGAGCGACAGTCTGAGGTATGACAACGTGACACAACTACACTACATCAGGGCCACTAACACTCCTAACATCCTCTTTACTGGCTCCAACAAAATTACAGGATCAGGTGAGATGCTTGTCAATTAACGGGACGGGGAGTGGCTGGAAATAGGTGCAGAGCGGAGAAGTGCTGCAAGGGGCTTGGGCTGACCCCTCTATGCACCAAACATCTAATTTACATACATACATTCATAATTGAGGTATCGTTTTACTCAGCAAAATCAACCCTAGAAGGCATTATGTCTGGTTTAATAGGGTTGACCCTGCAAACAGAGGCTATTTAACGTACTCTCTGAACTGTGGCCCTCTCTACTGCTAACCCAAACTGTTGTTCTCTTTCACTATGGATGTCAGAATTTCAGTGTCACACTCCTTTCCTTTACATAATCAGGGTCATATTCTATGGCATTTTAAAGAGCGACCAAATGTAATTGTTGGGTATGTTTCCTTTTTATAGTTCATGGCTAACTCTTTTATGACATAACTGATATTAAAACTTTATGATTTGCATTCTGTCTGTGATTTAAAAGCTTTTTAATTTCATATGTGACAACCCGTATTTTGATGGTTTGATGTATTATATAGTAATCTTGTCCAGGCTTGACATCATCATCTCATCAGTGATGATCTAAAAATTAAAAAATACATACAGTGGGGAAAAAAAGTATTTAGTCAGCCACCAATTGTGCAAGTTCTCCCACTTAAAAAGATGAGAGAGGCCTGTAATTGACATCATAGGTAGACCTCAACTATGAGAGACAAAATGAGAAAACAAATCCAGAAAATCACATTGTCTGATTTTTAAAGAATTAATTTGCAAATTAAGGTGGAAAATAAGTATTTGGTCACCTACAAACAAGCAAGATTTCTGGCTCTCACAGACCTGTAACTTCTTCTTTAAGAGGCTCCTCTGTCCTCCACTCATTACCTGTAGTAATGGCACCTATTTGAACTTGTTATCAGTATAAAAGACACCTTTTCACAACCTCAAACAGTCACACTCCAAACTCCACTATGGTGAAGACTAGAGATGAGCGAGCACTAAAATGCTCGGGTGCTCGTTATTCGAGTGGAATTTTTCCTGAAGCACGGGTGCTCGTTTCGAATAACGAACCCCATTGAAGTCAATGGGAGATTCGAGCATTTTTTGCAGGGGACCAAAGCTCTGCACAGGGAAGGTTGCGTGAAAACCTGGAAACCTCAGAAAATGATGGAAACTCCACGGAAATGGACAGGAAACAGCAGGGGCAGCATGCATGGATGCCTCTGAGGCGGCTTAATCATACCATTATGCCAAATTCTGGGCAACAGCCTGGTGGTGACCCTCAAGACAATTGTGCTGACCCAGACCAAGATGGGCAAGGCACATGCCCATCACATGTTAGTAAAGCACCCAACTAGGTGCAACGAAGGTCCATCACCGCCTGCGGGTGACACCACTGCCCATGCTGGCACTGCTGTCCTATCCCCCGCCCCACGACGCAGGCATAAGCCTGACACAGCGTGGTGACAGCTTGGTGACCAAGTTAGATTGAGGTAGCAGGTGAACCACCCAAAAATTTACCCTGACACAGCATGGCGGTGAACCCAGAGTGACCAAGTGAGACTGAGGTAGCAGATGAAGCACTTAAAATTTTACCCTGACACGGAATGGCGGTGAAGGTCAGACGCCGCCTGCATGAGATTAGGGATAGAGCTGCTGTCTGTCAGGGAGAGTGTTAGGGCCTCAATTTAGATTTTGGTTAGGCAGGAATCATCCACAAAGAACCCAACAGCCCTTCTAAGGGCTACAAGCACCTTTTTTTTTTTGGCTCCTCCTGGCTGCTGCATGAGATTAGGGATAGAGCTGCTGTCTGTCAGGGAGAGTGTTAGGACCTGAATTTAGATGTTGGTTAGGCAGGAATCACCCACAAGGAACCCAACAGCCCTTCTAAGGGCTACAAGCACCTTTTTTTTTGGTCTCCTCCAGGCTGCTGGCTGGGACTTGTAGTGCATCTACCGCCATCTTGGCTGCACGCTGTGCACAGCGACTGGTGGCAGAAGGGACAGCACATGGTCCACATAGACCCAAAAGAAATTGCCCAAAGTCCTCTCAGTACTCATTTTTGCTGCTGCTGTACCTTGGCTTGCTGAGATCTGTAGTGCAGTCTAGGGAATATGTTTTTTCTCTCAGTTATATATATTACAGTCCAGTGAACAATTATGTTGTGTGCTGTACAGTAGCGTCAGTCTAGGGTATACGTTTTTTCTCTCAGTTATATATCCTACAGTGCAGTACAAATTCTGTCATGTGCTGCACACTAGCCGGAGTCTAGAAAATATACATTTTTTTCTCTCATTTATATATCCTACAGGTGTGGTGTGCGTTACACTAGCGGCAGTCTAGAGAATACGTTTTTCTCTCAGATACATTTAATACAGTCCAGTGAAAAATTCTGTGGTGTGTGGTACACTATCCACAGTCTAGAGAATACGTTTTTGGCCTCAGATATTAATTCGACAGTTTAGTGATTACACAAAATGTTGAACCCAAGGGCTAAGGGTCGAGGACGTGGGGGTCCAAGTGATGTAGGGGGGCAGAGGCCGTGGTCCTGGGCAGGGTGACACAGTACCTACTGATGAGGGAGCAGTGGAACGCCGCAGAGTTTCGCTCCCTAGCTTCATCTCGCAACTTACAAGGTCACGTGGTACACCACTATTGAAACCACAACAGTACGAACAGGTGATGACGTGGATAGCGGATAATGTGTCCAGTAATTTATCCACCACCCAGTCTTCCACACAGTCCGCCCACTTTAGCCAAGGGAGTAGACCTCTGGCTCCTCCAGCTCAATCTCCTTCCCCCCAGCCTGCCCCCCCATGGAAAATATGGATTCAGATCCGGCATACCCATACCCAGAGACACAAACCACTGCTCAACAGCAACCTGAGCAGTTGCGCTGTCCCGAGGCCCAAAATTTAGAACTTTCGCAGTCTGTGGGTGATGAGAGTGTGGAGAGAGTGCAAGTAGTGCGTCAAGAGGTGTCGGATGATGATGAGACATGGTTGTCAGACATTGACGTTGTTGTCAGGGCAGTAAGTCCCAGGGGGGAGCAGAGTGAGGAATCGGAGGAAGAGCAGGTGGATGATGAGGTGACTGACCCGAGCTGGGTTGGTAAGCCTAGTCAAGACAGTGCTTCTGAGGGGGAGGCAAGTGCAGCACCAGAACAGGTTGGAAGAGGCAGTGGGGTGGCCAGAGGGAGAAGCAGGGCCAGAGCAAGTAGATCAGCAACTGTTTCATGGAGTGAAGATCCCGTGCCGAGGCCTAGATGTTCGCAAGTCTGGAGGTTTTTTAAAGAAAGTGAGGATGACCGACGGACCGTGGTGTGCAACTTGTGCCACACCAGGATCAGCAGGGGAGGCACCACTACCAGCCTAACCACTACCAGCATGCGCAGGCACACGACTCAATGGAACCAAGGCCGTTCACCTCCTGCGGATCACACCACTGCTCCTTTCCCTGTGTCACATGCTGGCTTTGTGAGTCAACCCCCCCGCCCAGGACCCCGGCATGAGCGCCTCCCGCCCTACAACCACCCCTTCACCTCCACGATCCTCCACACCCTACACCAATGTGTCCCAGCGCAGCCTTCAGCTAGCACATGGAGGAGGATGTATTGGAGGAGGATGAGGAGGAAGAGGAGGAAGAGAAGGAGACTGTTGGCGAGACTGAAGAGGGTACCTATGCTCATTCCTTCTTATCTGTTGAGCGTGTATGGGCTGAAGAGGAGGAGTTGGAGGAGGAGGAAATGGAGAGTCAGCCTATTGAGGAAAGGAAATTCTTGCGCGTTGGGACTTTTGCACACATGGCTGACATCATGTTAGGCTGCCTTTCCCGTGACCCTCGCATTTTTGCCAACACCGATTACTAGGTGTTTACCCTCCTGGACCCCCGGTACAAGCAGAACTTTTCCACTCTCATTCCTGTAGAGGAGAGGAGTATGAGAGTGAATCAATATCAACAGGCCCTGGTGCACAAGCTGAAACTATCCTTCCCATCTGACACCGCTAGCGGCAGAGGACGTAGTTCTGTGGGCCAACTAGCGGGGGAGAGGAGGGGAGCAGGCAGCTTGTTAAGCACTGGCAGGGGAACACTCTCCAAGGCCTTTGCCAGTTTTATGTTACCCCAGCAAGACTATGTCACCCGTCCCCCAGTAGGGGGGAGCTGTTCAGAAAGATGGTGAGGGAGTACCTAGCTGACCATACCAACGTCCTGCGTGATCACTCTGTTCCATACAACTACTGGGTTGCAAAGCTGGACACGACAACTGGCACTGTACGCCTTGGAGGTGCTGGCCTGCCCTGCCGCTAGCGTGTTGTCAGAGCGGGTCTTCAGTGCAGCTGGTGGCATCATCACTGATAAGCATACATGCCTGTCAACTGACAGCGCTGACAGGCTGACGATTATTGAAATGAATAAAGCCTGGATTTCACTGGAATGCAAATCTCCACCAGGGGAAAGCAGCTCAACATGAAGATTCTTTATGTATCCTCTCCTCTCCTCCTCCTCCTCCTCTTCGCACACAAACGCTGAGACAACAGGCAATGTTTCTGAGGGCCAACTGGTGCTCTTTACAAACAATGTTTACGGAGGGCCACCTACAGGCCCTCTCCCCAATAAATTTTTTAGGCGTGTCAACTACAGACACTCAAAAACAATTTTACAGGAGGGTCAACTACAGACACTGCAAAACAATTTTACAGGAGGGTCAACTACGGACACTCCAAAACAATTTTTTAGGAGGGTCAACTTCAGACACTCCAAAACAAATTTTTGGGAGGCTCACCTACAGCCATTTGACTGCAATCTCAGTCTGATCAAGGCATTGGTGGTGTCACCGCCATGCTGTATCAGTGAAAAATTTTAAGTGCTTCACCTGCTACCTGAGTGTAACTTGGTCACTCTGGGTTCACCGCCATGCTGTGTCAGTGTAAAATTTTATGTGCTTCACCTGCTACCTCAACTAACTTGGTCACTTGTTGGTGTCAACACTAGAGTGCGGCTACTATACTGCACACAACAGAATTGTTCACTGCACTGTAGTATATATAACTGAGATAAAAAAAGGAATTTTTAGACTGTGGCTATTTTACCGCAAACCACTACATTTTTCACTGGACTGTAGTACATATAACTGAAAGAAAATACGTATTTTATAGACTGACGCTAGTGTACAGTACACTACATAATTGTTCACTGGACTGTAGTGTATAGAAATGAGAAAAAAATGTATTCCCTAGACTGACGCTACTGTACAGTACACTACATAATTGTTCACTGGACTGTAGTGTATAGAAATGACAGAAAAACGTATTCCCTAGACTGACGCTACTGTACAGTACATTACATAATTGTTCACTGGACTGTAGTGTATAGAAATGACAGAAAAATGTATTCCCTAGACTGACGCTACTGTACAGTACACTACATAATTGTTCACTGGACTGCAGTGTATATAAATGACAGAAAAACTTATTCCCTAGACTGATGCTACTGTACAGTACACTACATAATTGTTCACTGGACTGTAGTGTATAGAAATGACAGAAAAACTTATTCCCTAGACTGACGCTACTGTACAGTACACTACATAATTGTTCACTGGACTGTAGTGTATAGAAATGACAGAAAAACATATTCCCTAGACTGCACTACAGATCTCAGCAAGCCAAGGTACAGCAGCAGCAAAAATGAGTACTTTGGGCAATTTATTTTGGGTCTGTGTGGACCAAGTGCTGTCCCTTCTGCCACCAGTCACTGTGTACAGTGTGCAGCCAAGATGGCGGTAGCTGCACTACAAGTCCCAGCCAGCAGCCTGGAGGAGACCAAAAAAAAAGGTGCTTGTAGCCCTTAGAAGGGCTGTTGGGTTCTTTGTGGGTGATTCCTGCCTAACCAAAATCTAAATTGAGGCCCTAACACTCTCCCTGACAGACAGCAGCTCTATCCCTAATCTCATGTAGACGGCGTATGATGCGATTCTTATATTCCCAGGTCATCTGATCTGGCCAGCCAATCCCTGCTATCGACTTGTAGGGGCCCCACGTGATGCTAGGAGGTACCAAAGACTCTCTTGCATGTTGATTGGCTGAAAAAAGGCGCCTAACATGCAGGAAGAGGAAGTTGCCATTTCCTCGAGGATCGCGATATGCTCGTCCGAGTAGCGAGCATATGCGAATACCCTAATGCTCGAACGAGCATCAAGCTCGGATGAGCATGTTCGCTCATCTCTAGTGAAGACCAAAGAGCTGTCGAAGGACACCAGAAACAAAATTGTAGACCTGCACCAGGCTGGGAAGACTGAATCTGCAATAGGCAAGCAGCTTCGTGTGAAGAAATCAACTGTGGAACCAATAGAAAATGGAAGACATACAAGACCACTGATAATCTCCTTCCATCAGGTGCTCCACGCAAGATCTTACCCCGTGGGGTCAAAATGATCACAAGAACTGTGAGCAAAAATCCCAGAACCACACGGGGGAACCTAGTGAATGACCTGCAGAAAGCTGGGACCAACATAACAAAGGCTACCATCAGTAACACACTACGCCACCAGGGACTCAGATCCTGCAGTGCCAGACGTGTCCCCCTGCTTAAGCCAGTACATATCCGGGCCCATCTGAAGTTTGCTAGAAAGCATTTGGATGTTCCAGAAGAGTATTGGGAGAATGTTATATGAGCAGATGAAACCAAAGTAGAACTGTTTGGTAGAAACACAACTCGTCATGTTTGGAGGAGAGTGAATGCTGAGTTGCATCCAAAGAACGCCATACCTACTGTGAAGCATGGGGGTGGAAACATCATGCTTTGGGGCTGTTTCTCTGCAAAGGGACCAGGACGACTGATCCGTGTACATGAAAGAATGAATGTGGCCATGTATCGTGAGATTTTGAGTGCAATCCTCCCTCCTTCAGCAAGGGCATTCAAGATGAAACGTGGCTTGGTCTTTCAGCATGACAATGATCCCAAGCACACCGCCAGGGCAACAAAGGAGTGGCTTCATAAGAAGCATTTCAAAGTCCTGGAGTGGCCTAGCCAGTCTCCAGATCTCAATCCCATAGAAAACCTTTGGAGGGAGTTGAAAGTCCGTGTTGCCCAGCGACAGCCCTAAAACATCACTGCTCTAGAGGAGATCTGCATGGAGGAATGGGCCAACATATCAGCAACAGTGTGTGCCAACCTTGTGAAGACTTACAGAAAACGTTTGACCTCTGTCATTGCCAACAAAGGATATATAACAAAGTATTGAGATTAACTTTTCTTATTGACCAAATACTTATTTTCCACCTTAATTTGCAAAAAAATTCTTTAAAAATCAGACAATGTGATTTTCTCATTTTGTCTTTCATAGTTGAGGTCTAACTATGATGTCAATTACAGGCCTCTCTCATATTTTTAAGTGGGAGAACTAGCACAATTGGTGGCTGACTAAATACTTTTTTTTCCCCACTGTATTACTAAGAAATCAAAGAATAGAGGGAAAACAGTGGGATGGGACAGAAAGGGGTAGTTGAGGTATGAGAAGGGGTGACTGAAGCTTTTTATTCTCTTTAATACCTATCTATGACCACCTGGTAAATCCAAATACCTAATACAGTAATTCAACTCTTTTTTCACAAATGACAAATTCATGGATTTTTACTGTACATTTAACTATGCTTTTATTTGATACTTAAAAAGCACTACTTGTAATATATAATCATTTATTTAACAAACTTTGTATTTTCAGCCTTTATTAGTCAGCTCGTCTATTCATTCCTATGAAAGCCTTGATTGCAGTCTCATAGGAATTAATAGAGGTCACTTCCTGTCCACACAGCAGAGATTGTGGTATAAAGCCCATCCCACTGAAGGTCACATGATCTAACTGCCAAAAGAAATGGATGCTAAAAAATTATCAATATATCGATATGTAAGTGATTATATATACCAGCTCACTTTCAAACAGGGGAGACAATTGTTTTTCTTATGAGAGTACCTCTTTAAACGTTCCCTAATCTGCCTAAATCAGTAGTACAAGTGAATATAAGAGACTTTGTAATATATCAGATCTGAGAAAAATGCCTTTTTCTCTACTAATCAAGTTCCCCTCCACATTCCAAGATTCAGCTAGCTAAATGATCAGATTACATGCTGCCCATAGAAGTTTATTGAGTGGGGAGGGGGTATGAGCAGTCAGCTGACAGTTTGGAGGGCTGGAAAAGAAATTGATAAGTGAAGAAAAATGTATTTATCTGTGATAACATATATTACAAAGTTTCTTACTGTGCATTTGGAAAGTCTTCAGACCAATTCACTTTTTCACATTTTATGTTGTGGCCTTGTGCTAAATAAATATAATTTCCCCCATCATTCTGTACTCAACACAGCATAATGAGAATGTGAAAACAGAATTTTAGAAATCTTTGCTAATTTATAGAAAAGGAAAAACTAAAATCTTGCATTGACATAAGTATTCAGACCCTTTACTCGGTATTTAGTTGCAGCACCTTTGGCAGTGATTACAGCCTCCAGTCTTCTTGGGTATGATGCCACAAGGTTTGTGCAACTGGATTTGGGGACTTTCTACCATTCTTCTCTGCAAATCCTCTCAAGCTTTGCCAGGTTAGGTGGGGATCATCGGTGGACAGCCATTTTCAGGTCTCTCCAAAGATGATTGATTGGGTTCAAGCCAGGGTTCTGGTTGGGCCACTCAAGGACATTCACAGAGTTGTCCCTAAGCGACTGGTGTTGTCTTAGCTGTGTGCTTAGGGTCATTGTCTTGTTGGGAGGTAAGCCTTTGGCTCACACAATTCACAATTCAAATTGCTTCTCAGCATAATTAATTGCATAGAACTCCACAATCCACAAAGCATTTGTATACATTTTGATCAAAAAGCATAAGCCCACTTACCACATCAAGGTTGCCTCTTTTGAGTGGGTATCTACTCTAATCTGCGGAGCACCACATGGCGGTCATAGCTGCCTGCAACACAGCACCTATTCAGCAATCCAACAGCAAACCTGTTGCCAGACTAAGCACCCTTGGCTCAGGTCCCACCAACCCACAGGCACAACAACACAGTGAGAGCCACTACGCAGTACTGCACTATGTGAACAGGTGTCTAAAACTCACCTATCCATATGGTCTCAGAACTTAAAGTGTAACTGTCTTTGTTTTTGTTTTTTTTGTAATATGTAGGGGCAGTGATATTATTCGTTAATTACTGAAATTGTACATTTCTATTAGAAAAATAGCTCTAAAGTGGCCCATATTGTACCTCAGCAATGCTCACTGACTTCTGTTTATTTAATTGTGGAAAATGCTTTCTCTGTTTTGGAATTTCATTAAGAATATCTCTTTACTTTGCCTTGTTCAACTTTCCCTCAACTCTGACCATTCTCTCTGTCCCAGCTGCTGAACTACATCCCCACAGCATGATGCTGCCTCTACCATACTTCACTTTAGGGGTGGTATTGGGTAGTGCCTGGTTTCCTGCAAACATGACGCTTAGAATTTAGGCCAAAAAGAACAATCTTGGTTTCATCAGACCAGAGAATCTTGTTTCTCACAGTCTGGGTGCTTCTTTTGCAACTTTAAAGTACTGATGAAAGGCTTCTTTCTGACTACTCTGCCCAGATTGGTGGAATCCTGCAGTGATTGTTGCCCCACTGGGTTCTGTGACACCTCTTTTACTAAGGTCCTTTTCCCCTGATTACTTAGTTAGTGGGGGCAGCCAGCTCTAGGAAGAGTCCTGGTTGTTTCAAACTTATTCTATTAAAGCTAACTCTACACCAGCTACTGGTTGGCTTTGAGACAGAATGTCTAGTGCAAAATTGTACATCTTAGGCTATACCCCTTTCCTGTGACGCTCTGACCTTTTCCACTAATCTCTACCCTTTGCAAGCAAGCTGGAAAGAAAATTGTACAAACCATAGTTGCATTAAATTACACCAAAATTGCACTAATTTGCACAACTTTTTAGACAAGTGCAGTCATGTTTGTAAATCTGTGCCCCTGTATATGTTATTTTTCATAGCCAAGTAGCTATGTGTAAATTATGTGTATATTTAATATTAGTGTAGATTACATCTGAAGCAAAGAAGTGAGGATTCAACTTTGAAAGATATAAAGTTGCATCTATAAAAAACTAAAACTTTTTTACTTTTTTATTTTTCTCTGGAAGGAACTTATTTTTCCCTTTCTTATTTCCAGTAAGGTGTGGCATTGGTCCAGGCTTTAAGGCTCTTACATCCAGAATTGGAGAAATGCCTGAAAAAGAGCACATTGGAATGAGAATACTTTATTTTATGAATGGTATGAATTACCTCCTAAGAATCAATAGCCAGCAAGAGAAGGAAAAAGGAGTCAAAATATACAACATAATCTCTTGTAACAAAAGGCAAGGATAGTATTGTAGAATGATTGCTCTGCTTAACCGAGTAGAACGTTCCTCTTCGTTGATTTCACTAATAGTATTGACAAGATGGACACAAAAGGAATGTGCAATGGAGAATATTACCTGAACAAAGAATATCTAATATATGTTGAATGGATGCCATGGATTACAAATTCAATCCAATACCTCATATACATATATTCAATGAAGCATTCACACAAAGCTGTGAAGTAATGAATGCATGACATAAAATCCTGGAACAGGACATGTGCTGCTACGGGTTTCTGTATGTAGATACCTGTATCTTCAGGTAAAGGGGTTGTCCCATTGTAACAACTTTACCCCTATCCACAATAAAAGGGATGTGTTTGATCGGCAGGGGTCCAACCACTGGGGCCCCCACTGATCGCAAGAATGTGGCCCATGTTCCTCCATTTATATCTATGAGGCTGAGGGATAGCAGAGCATTTGTACTCCCATACAGTTGAATAGAGTAGCAGCATGCATGCATGTCATGCATTCAAACTGGGGGAACACTGGCCCCAATTCCAGTAATCAGTGTGGACCATTGATAATTTTTCCCCTATCCTAGGGGATAAGATGTAATGGGACAACCCAATTTTGCCCACCATGATCTTTCAAACCACAGTGAAGCTATTCCAAAATGATCTGATCTGAACTTCTGGACATTTCCTTCAGTACCGTTTAGCTCCTTCCCACTAGGTGCAAAGTGTTCCTGTTGTCCAGTGATGGCTTCTCCTAAGAGCCATGCACTAAGCAGCAATGCCTTATGGAAACATCACCATGATTGGCATGTATACATATCCTGCTGCCAAATAACAATTACATTTATAGTGACACAGCTGAACAAGATCTAAAGTATAAAAAATAACGTCCAGCAGTCACTTTAACTTGATGTCTAGTGTCCCTTCTAGTGTCCCTCCTATCTCTCTTGACCCCTTTACTCCCAGCATCACAAAAACGTCAGGAAGTCTGGTGATATCATCAGGCATATATTATAGCTCAAGATAATTCTCAAGTATCAGAAGGTCAAAGTGACTTCTACTCCTTCTAACCCATTATCTTCCTAGACTGGTTGTGATTACATCTTCTTCTGGAACTCCACCTGTCTTGATCATCACACCTGTTGCCCATAGCAACCAATCACAGCGGAGCTTTCAACTTATAAGACCACTATAAGAAATGAAAGCTGTACTGTGATTGGTGGCTATGAGAAACAAAGACAGTTTTTCTTTTCATAAGTTTCATAAATCTGCCCCATATCTTTTTGTATGTTTTACAGGAGTTCTCTGGGCTTTAGTAAAAATCTTGCTATTTGCTGACCTATGGAGGGAAGACAGTCTGTTCAGTACTTATTCCTCCATCTCACCGACGTCTCCGTTGCCCTCAGACCAGATACGGGCTCTTCCACTCATGTCCTGACCAGAGGAGTTCCTGTACATGCAGCTAAGAGAAAGACTTAGGAGCACATCCGGTCAGAGCCTGAGCAGAAGAACACGCATCCGGTCCCGGTGGCCATATGTGCACAGCAGAGAGAGAGTGACATTGGTGGTGCAATGGACAGGTAAGTACTAAACAGACTATGTTTCCTCCACAGGTCAGCACTCAGTAGAATTTTCAAAAAAGCCCAGAGAACCCCTTTAAGGATGTAGAGCAGGAGGTCTCCAAAGATTCTGTTGGCGAAATTTATCTTCATTTACTCTAATTTTCTGGCAAAATAAAGACCGAAATCTACGGCAGCTCTGAGCTGTCGTAGATTTATGGTGCGGCACGGGGACTTAAGGGGATGCACCTAATTTATGATGAGGTTTATATCTTGTTACAAATTAGGTGCATCCTCCGGCAGTGCAGTCTTGATAAAGCGCCAGTCTTGATAAAACTCCTCCAATGTCTTGTCTTGGTTAGCATGAATCATATGACACGAAGAGATCACAGCCTTGGTATATTACATAGAAAAGCGTGTGACTATTTATTCTGTACGTGGGGTGCAGATCAGGCTGTATAATATTTATATGAAGGCTGCATTGCTCTATAAGAGAAATGAAGATGGAAGCTGTTGTCATGGTAATGTCACAGGTGTAACAATACTTAGCAGAACACAAATGGATTCACTAGTGACCTTTATGTACTATTTGTTCGCAGTCACCCTTAACGCTTGATGATGCAGGATGAGAATGCTTGTGTTGAGCAGCAGGCACTTACAGAATCACAGGAATCTCTATGAGGTGATCGAGGTTCATACCCAGTAGAGGCAGACGGGCCATGGTCCACTGAAGAACCCCAGAGCTGTCTAACTATATTTCTGTTCTCATGGCCTACTTAGGTCTCCTAAAATCGTTTGAGTCTGTTTGCTTACACATGAAGAACTGCAGCAGAGAAATGCAATCCATTCAAAAGAATGGTCAACCAAGCAGTAGATGGTCAAGTCTGTGAGAACAAGGGCTGCTCTTTCTTCACACTAAAGCCTTAGGCATCATGCATTTTGCGGCTTGGATGAGGACCCATTCACTTCAATGAGGCCGCAAAAGATGCGGACAGTGCTGTTGCTCCGTCCGTGGCCTGCAAAAAAAAAAATAGAACATGTCCTATTCTTGTCTGTTTTGTGGACAATAGGCATTTCTACTTATGGGAGGTGGACTGCAAAACACGGCGCAGTTGTGTGCATGAGGCCTTATTTGCACATCCAGTGTTGGTCAGTGATTTCCATCAGTGCTTGTGAGCCAAAACCAGGTGTGGGTCAAAAACACAGAACAGGTCCAAATCTTTGCAATATACCTTATCTCTGCATAACAATACAAACACAATGCAATAGCACTCTGTAAACACTAATAGTAAAGTAAATATAATGGTGCCATACTCACTATAGAAAATGTACTAATGCCAATGACAGGACTTTTGTTTCCTTTCTAAATAACGGAACTGTGATGGAATGCAGCTTTCCGCTTTTTTTCCCATAGACTTCTATTATGACGGATTAAAACGGAATGCCTTCTATTTTGCCAATTCCGTTATTTTCCATTTAATCGCACTTAAACAGATTGATAAAACAGAAATTAGAATGGTAGTGTGAAACCACCCTAACCTGAACAAAGGTAGCCCAGAAGGCCAAAGAGAACCAAAATACAATGCACATCCAAGAATAAAATGAATAAGGAAGTATTTATTGGACAAACAGTACACACACATGTTTAAAAATTGTATACAATGATCGAGTGCTAGTACAATATAACAAGCACTAAAACAGGAGCCACCCAGGTCATGAAATAAGACCCCAACATGTGCAGTCCGGGAAAATTCATATAGTCAATGTAGACCCAAATCAAATAACACACATCAATGATAACGCAGCATCACTGTATAGTGGATGATACCTGATCCAATGGGTATAGGCATAATAAGGATCCCGGGCCAATGAGGCAATCCTGAGAGAAATGGAAAGAGCACCCCACGCGTATCGCCGGCACGTCCGGCTTCCTCACCCTAACTTGTCTGTCCCACAGGCTGATTTTAATTACTGCAAGTATAAAGCTGTAACCTGCTCTCCCTGCATTTATTGGAGGCCAGTGTGGCACCAAAGAGGTACAATATAGTGTGGGCTCAGCATACACGTGGAACCTGCTTCCCCAGAATTTAAAAGGGTTTTCCGGGAGTTAACTACTGATGATCTATACTCAGAATAGGTCATCAGTATCTGATCGGTGGGGGTCCGACACCCGGGAACCCCGCTGATCAGCTGTTTGAGAAGGCACCAGCGCTCCCGTGAGCGCCAAGGCCTTCTCTCAGCTTTTCATAGGCCAGTGATGTCACGTTCATCGGTCATGTGGCCTAGGAGCGGCTCAGCCCCATTCAAATGAATGGGCTGAGTGCGATACCAAGCATAGCCGCTGTACAATGTACAGCACTGTGCATGGTGAGCTGAGAGAAGACCTTGGCGCTCACGGGTGCGTCGGTACCTTCTCAAACAGCTGATCGGCAGGGGTCCTGGGTGTCGGACGCCGACCAATCAGATATTGATGACCTATCCTGAGGATAGGTCATCAGTAGTTAGCTCCTGGAAAACCCCTTTAATGGAGGCCATTGTGGCACCAAAAGAGGTATAATATAGTGTTGGCTCAGTATGCACATGGAACCTGCATCCCTTGAATTTAATGGAGGCCGGTATGGCACCAGAGGAGGTAGTATTTGGTGTAGGTTCCTGTCCTAAAGAGATCGTCTTACCGGTGACCAACAGGCACAAACAATATAGCAACATAGTAACATAGTTTATAAGGCCGAAAAAAAGACATCTGTCCATCCAGTTCGACCTGTTTTCCTACAAGTTGATCCAGAGGAAGGCAAAAAACCCCTGTGCGGTAGAAGCCAATTTTCCTCACTTTAGGGGAAAAAATTCCTTCCCGACTCCAATCAGGCAATCAGAATTACTCCCTGGATCAACAACAACCCATATCTAGTAACTATAACCTGTAATATTATTACCCTCCAGAAATACATCCAGGCCCCTCTTGAACTCTTTTACTGAACTTACCATCACCACCTCCTCGGGCAGAGAGTTCCATAGTCTCACTGCTCTTACCGTAAAGAATCCTCTTCTATTTTTGTGAACAAACCTTCTTTCCTCCAGGCGCAGAGGATGTCCCCTCGTCATGGTTACTGTCCTTGGGATAAAGAGATCATGGGAGAGATCTCTGTACTGACCCCTGATATATTTATACATAGTTATTAGATCTCCCCTCAGTCGTCTTTTTTCTAAAGTGAATAACCCTAATTTTGATAATCTTTCTGGGTACTGTAGTCCACCCATTCCAGCTATGACTTTAGTTGCCCTCCTCTGAACCCTCTCCAGCTCTGCTCTGTCTGCCTTGTTCACAGGAGCCCAGAACTGTACACAGTACTCCATGTGTGGTCTGACTAGTGATTTGTAAAGTGGCAGGACTATGTTCTCATCACGGGCATCTATGCCCCTTTTGATGCAACCCATTATCTTATTGGCCTTGGCAGCAGCTGTCTGACACTGGTTTCTGCAGCTTAGTTTGCTGTTCACTAAAATTCCTAGGTCCTTTTCCATGTCAGAGTTACCCAATGTTTTACCATTTAGTATGTACTGGTGACTTGCATTATTCCTTCCCATATGCATAACCTTACATTTGTCAGTGTTAAACCTCATCTGCCACTTCTCTGCCCAAGCCTCCAGTCTATCCAGATCCATCTGTAGCAGTGTACTGTCCTCTTCTGTGTTAATTACTTTACACAGTTTAGTGTCATCTGCAAAAATTGATATTTTACTGTGCAAGCCTTCTACAAGATCATTAATAAATATATTGAAGAGAATAGTGTATGTACAATGTTGTACAAAATGTATTTGCCAAGAATCTCACATTTATAACGTAGTATTAGCACTAGTATATTTTCTATAGTGAGTATGGTACTATAGTACCGTATTTACTTTATTATTTGTGTTTGCAGAGTGCTGTTGCATGATGTGTTTCTGCTTATGCATTTCAGCCATGGTGACGTGCACCTGTGCATTGGGATGTGGTGACTAATCCCCATGTTTTTCTTTGTTATCTCTGCATAGCCTCCACTTATGATTATGGTTCAGAATCACTGATGGAAATCAATGACAAAACACTGACCATGTGAATAAGGCCTAAGACATTGGGGAATTTGGGGCACATTTACTAAGGGACTTGGGACTATTTTAGTCCTAAAATAGTCGCAAGTTACCTTTTTTAACTGGCCATGTTTATTTAGTGGTATGGCCGGTTTTCCACCTTGTCTGCCAGTTGGGTGTGACAGGGGCTGGGGCATGTTGGGGGCGATGCTGGTACCAGGACTCCACATGGACTGCCACAAAAGTAGCTAATTTATGACAAGGCACACATCTCATCATAAATTAGATGAATCTAACAGCAGGGCAAGGGGGACACTAAGGCCCCTTTCAGATGAGCGAGTGTCTCGCTGCGGACTGGATAACACTGACAGCTTTATGTCAGTGTCATGTAATACGTTCCAGAACTGTAAGGGTTACATAGCATCATAAATCAATATAATGCTATGTGACCCCGGCAGTACTGGGAGTTCAGGCCAGTTGCCACGCTGCAACTCCGCAGTAAGACACTCGCTCTTTGCATGTGCTGCAGTGGTACAAGGCCCACTTAGATGTCAGCCTTGTGGTTGTCTGATCACTGCAGGTCATTGCTGTTTGCTATATACTTACTTGCAGCAGGGAAATGCCAACTAGTTCAAATGAATGTCCAACCATTCAATAGGTGGCTGAGTCGCTTTTGCCAGAGCAATGGGAGTAGACTATTGATGACCTATCCTGAAGAAGGCCAGTGACAGGATTGTAATAAAGTTCATGTTCTCTTCATTCTGAAGGCAAGTATAGCCCTTTTCTTTACTTTTGGACTACCCCTTACAGAGGACCTATCACATAGATACAAGCTTATTTCGTAATGAGCTTGTGTCCTCAAGAGTTGGAAAAATCTGTACCCACTCTCACCTGGGGCAAAAGTTCTAGATATTTTCACAAGCTAAAAAAAATGACAGTGCAATTTAAAGGTGTCCATCTTCATGCGTACTTTACACACAGTACATAATAAAGTTATTTCACGCATTATGCTGATGGCAAGTAGGTCAGGTCTTGTAAAACAAAGCAACAGGTTGTTAGCAGTGCATAGGGGATCCAGGAATCTTCACAGATGGAGAAGCAGACGGCTCATGGATCCCCTCCGCAGTCTGATGAGATCATGCCGCTGGAGCTGCTCTGACACTGTGGCTCAGATTCATGTCCCTTTAACATTGGGCTGTGGAGACTGCCCAGTGGTCGATTTATCCATCAATTAATATACTGCGCACCAAAAAGAATGGTTGTTCTATGGGAGGAATGGGGCACTTACAAAAAAATAAGGGCTCTGGAATCAAGGGTCCAGGATGGTAAAATTAATGTATTCTGCCAGTTTTATATACTGTATTTGGGGATTTGGTAGGTGCTTCTTAATTAAAGAATTTTGTCGTTGTTAGATCTTGCAGGGAGCATAATACATAGTACAGATTATGATATCTATTTGTCCTGATTTAAGGTCTCATGCACCTCGTATTAGGCACACTACTACGAAGTCTACCATATAGGGCCTCCCTGAGGAACAGGTCCTACGAATTCAAACCTCTGTGCCTCTCTTTGTGTACAGTATTGACATCAGGCATTGTATTAAGGATTTGTACAACATGGATTTGTCAGAATTTCCAAAACTTTTAGCTCTTTTAGACAGAGTAGGAGAATAAAAGTGGTCATAAAAGCAATATAAAAATTACAGTCAATCCAAAGAACGTATCTACTATTGCATGTTCGTAATGTACCTTTTCTACCTAAACACACGACTTACCCACTAGAAAATGCATTGCCCAAAAACTTTTGATGTATGTAAAGAAAATTTAGACAATGTTAAAAATGCAAGCCTACAATGAAACTGCTGTTCCCTAACGTCACCTGTCTATTTTTAAGTTGATCTTAATTCGTGATAAAAGGTACAAGGCAGATGTACAGGTGCCCGAGGGAGCAGAGCGGAAGATGGGAGTGGTATTTGCTCTGGCTGCAATAATTATTCACAGTGGCAATCTTCACACCAATGCTCCCTAGGGTTAGGGCAGTGATAGGAGGGCACACCCTTTCTTCCCTCTGAGCACACCCTGATGTTGGGTTGCCCTTGTTGCTATGAACATTTTACGGGTGTGAAGCAGGAGATGTAGGTGCTGTGGCTGGCATATGGTGCAGGAGTCAGTAAACGACCAGTTGTAGAAAATAAACAAGTCTCTCTTTATTAAAGTTCAGAATGGGAGTTGTAGTACATCCAACGGTATCAAAACACAATTTCAAACAATTCACATAGCAAATCTTCCCAACGAACAATGTATGGATATATGTCATGATGGGGACTGTAGTACTCCTTCCCTCTATCTCTCCAAAGTCTCTCTCTACAGAATGTAAGGCAACATTATTCTTGCAATGCTGGCTGTAATTCCTTCTTGAAGGGCTCAAGATTAAAATCAGCCTTAAACAGCAAATACCTTACTGACAGACTCCAATGTTCGGCCATGCAGATTCTGGACCTTGTTGGTTCTTTCTTTCTCTCTCTCTCTGGAGTATTGTGAAGTAGAGAAGGTTTTCTCTCTGTTCATCTGTCAGAGATAGTGGTCCTCTGGAGCTTAGGCCTAGTACTCTGAGTACTCTCTCCCACTTACTTCCTCAGCTAGCACTAGAGTGAGATAGGGATGGATCTAAGTCCAACACCTAACTTCCTACAGGGACAGGATCAGTGTTGCACTACCAATATGTCAATAGAGGCAGACTAGGCAGTCGCTATGGAGCCCATGAGGTTGGGCGGCCCGGGTGGCCTGTGTCTGAGGAAGGTGGCAGTTTACGGGTGGGCAGTTTACGGGTGGGATGGGTGCCTGCATGGGGATGCAGGACAGCAGGTGGAATGCAGACGGCAGCAGAGAGCATAACACAGGTGAGTATTTTTATAATGTATGTATGCTGGCTGTACTGGGGAGGGGGTAATGGAGAGAATTATATTTACTACCAAAGGGGACCTTCTACAGAGGATCCATTCTACAGAGGGGGTCATTCTACAGATGGAGGAATTCTCTATACTATAGAGGAGACCATTCTAAAGAGGGGGGCATTCTATATACTATAGAGGGGGCATTCTATATTCTATAGGGGGGCCTTCTATATACTACAGAGGGTGACATTATATTTACAATCAAAACAAAGGGGGTATAACACTACAGGAGAGGTGTGAGAGCATTATAATACAGGTGGCATTATACATATGGGCACTACAGGGGGCATTATAATACAGGGGGAACTGCAGCAGGGCTTTGAAAATACTGAGGTTTCTATAAGGGGCATTATAACTACTGGGGAAACTATAGGGGGCTTTGTTACTACTGTGGGCTCTATATGGGTACCTTATAGAGGGACCTTGTTACTGCTGGGGCACTATAGGGGACTTTATTTCTACTAAGGGGCCTATGGGGGCATTATTAATATTGGGGGTACTTAATATTTGTCAGGGCATTACGCCTAGTGGGGTTGCTACTGGGGATACTGTAGGGGCAATATTTCTATTGGGGGCAGTCTGGGTACACTATAACTATGGGGGGACTATCTGTATGGTATTGTAATACAGTATATTATTTGAGAGCCAGAGGAAGTGCAAGCAGCATGAAACAGCCATCGCTCTAACTTTATCCACACCAGGTTGTTCTTGGGTAGGTCATCAATATCAGGTCTCAGGATAGGTCATCAATATCAGATCGGCGGGGGTCCGACACCCGGCACCCCCGCCGATCAGCTGTTTGAAGAGGAAGCGTGCGCCGTATCAGCGCTGCCTCCTCTTCATTGTTTACATGCTGGCAGTAACGGGGTAGTGGTGAGTAGGTGTAATTACACCTAACCACCCCATTCATTTCTATGGGGAGAATCGCTTCCATACAAGTCTATGGAAGCGATTCTTCCCATAGAAATGAATGAGGCGGTGAGGTGTAATTACACCTACTCACCACTACCCCGTTACGGCCAGCATGTAAACAGTGAAGAGGAGGCAGCGCTGATACGGCGCGCGCCTCCTCTTCAAACAGCTGATCGGCGGGGGTGCCGGGTGTCGGATCGCCGCCGATATATATAACTCGGAGAACCCCTTTAAGTAGAGAGAGACATTTATTCTTCCACCTCTGGCCTGGTTTTCTTGACTCTTACACCATACACTGGCCAATGCAGTCTACACACCCTGCTTTGCACTCATATAAACTGCATTGCCAATAATCACATCACAAAACCACAGCTATCATGGTAAAACCAAGTCTGTTTTAAACAGTGTTTTTTACCGCAGGGTCAAAATCACTTTATGTAGCTACTGTATACACTCAAGTCAATAAGCAGCTACAGCCAAACTAAAAGGGATGGGAACACAAAATGTGCCTAGGGCGACATAAACTCTAAATACAGCCGTGTAACAAGGTATTATGGGTGTCAACTGGTTGTTCTGGACAACGCAGACTTTTGATACCTGAGCTCTTTCTTTACTAATTAGAAGCAATTATTTTACATTGATAAATATATGATAAAATAAAAAAATAACACAATATATGGTAGTAAGGATGATAAATACATTAATTTTCCTTTAAAGTTGATATCCATAGATACATGTGCAGTGGCCGGGTTTGGGTTGTCCCCAATGCTACGCTGGGTCCCCCGGACACCGTCGAGGTGTTACCACGTGACGCTGCTCTCCGGAAGGGATGGTAACGGGTGGTGCACTCCAATGGGAAACAAGTCCAAAGACTCAGAGTCTGCAGTAAACCAGGGTGCTTCTTTACTGGAGGGATTTAGGTGCAAAACGATACAGCCAAGGCATAGGGCTGGCTTCTCCAGTCTCCTTCCTGGCAGAAGAAAGTTTTGATGCTGAGGAAAGGCCTGAGCTAGCTGTCCCTCTCTCTCTCTCAGAAGGCTGGCATCCTGGTCAAGGGCCCACGTCTTTAGCTCAGTGGTCTGGGTGGCTTCTTGGTCACAGGGCTAGTGACCCATGGTCTGTGACTCTGTGTCCCTAGCTCAGCTTCTTCTTCTGGTCACTCATGCAGGCTGGCATGAGTCTCCCCTCCAAGCACTGGTCCCTAAATGCAGAACACTAGGGACTCTGATTGCTCTCCTTATATACCATTTCTAGCTAGACTGGAACCTTCTAGTGGGAGGGGTGGAGTGGAAAAGCTCAGCACAAACAGATACATTGTAATACTTTCCATCTCTCATAGATTTACATTAGAGCTTCAATGGCAATGACACAGCAGTTTTTCCAGACAAAAACAAGTTTCCAGACATAACAAGGGCTAAAACCAGACATTCACAAGATCAGGCTGTCTGGTTTTGGTGGTAAACAAGTCTGGCTTTTTACAAAACATGGTCTTCTATAAACCCTATGCCAGCTATGAAAAATTACCAGCTTCTTATTCAAAGTCCCAAAAGTCTCTCAGTATTCATTAACCCTTTCCACAGAGCCTCACCAATACAGTGGAAAGGAACAAGATATATATCACAACATACATATAAAATGCAGTTAGATAGTATTAAACAGTGCACATTAATCTTTTCAAGTGAAATACAGTAAGACGTTTATAACGTTGCATAGGGAAAACAGGGGCAAATGTCCAAACGTCAAAGTACCCCCTGCTCCAGGGCACAACACGTGTTCACCGAGACTGAATTTTCTTCTTTAAGCATCTAGTTCTGTAGGGATTTCATATTGGGGTTATTTCCTGACACAAGCATCAAAGCACAATTAGAAGCAGGCAAGAGGTCTGGAAAGCATGTCCAAAATTTGCTATTGTTATATGTGATGACAGTGTTGCGTAAATACTGCAATTGCTAGCCAAACCACACTTTGTACTAAGTGTCTTCGTTACAACAGTAATAATATTGGTGGATTATTAGCTCTTATCACAGAATAAACCTGATGTCTGACTCTGCCTGTTTAAAAAGGGCGTTATGCAAGCTAAATAGCAAAAGGTTACTTTTCTTGTCAAACACAGTTATTCCATTGTATGGCGTGAATGAAGGCTTGTTAATGGATGATTAGCAATGTTTAACCACGTCATAAAATACGAAAAAAACACTAAACCTAAAACACTGGGACATATTTCTAAGATCAGTAGATATAGGGGAGGAAATGGTGGAAACAAGTGGGCCATAGTTGTAAACCATCTGGTAAACTATTTTATCATGTTTTTCTTGAGTTCCTTTCAGTCAGATGTAATTTTTAAAAATAAAAAAAATAATTAAAAAAAAAGAATCATAAGTGTCAGCATGTCTCAAAACACCTGTAATATTAAAATATAAATGGATTTGTCCTGTACAGTGACCGTAATGGATAAAAAAACAAAATGGCCAATTTGCTATCTTTTTTTTTGCTTCACCTACCAACCAAAATTTCAACAGAAAGTGATCAAAAAGTCATAAACAGCCCAAAATAGTATAAATTAAAACTACAGATTGTCCTGCAAAAACTGAGCCCTCACATAGATCCAAAGATGCAACTATAAAAAAGTTCTGGCTGTCAGAATATGGTACTGCAAAAAATAAAATAAAATTTTTGTTCCAAAGTTTTTATTTTTTTTCAGTATTAAAAACACAAGAAAAACTATATAAATGGTAACACTGTAATTGCACTGACCTGGAAAATTAAGTGGACATGACAGTTTTATTGCATGGGGAACATCTTAAACACAAACTCCATACAACTCTGGTGGACTAAAAAAATGTTTCCAGTTTCACCCCATTCGGAATTTTTTTTCCAGCTTCAACATGCAATATTAAATGATGCCATTAGAAAGTTGAACTTTTCCTACAAAATAAACAAGCCCCCATAAGGCTATGTGAACAAAAAAACAAAACTTATGGCACTGGGAAGACAAGTAGTAAGAGAAGTAAAAGAATGAAAACGCAAAAATGGAAATTTGTCCAGTCAGCAAGGGATTAAACAGGCTGCTTGTTACCACCCACTTTTATCCGTTTACTCATAGTCACATGTTGCAATGTCAGTGGATCTAATTTATTCCAGCCTGAATTTAATCTGATGACCAATTTGTGTGAATTGGACCAGAAGCTAATTTCAGGAAATTTGATAATCTCTACCGAATTCACTCTAGAAAGACTACAGCATTTAGACGATAGCACAGTATATGTTGGAGAAACCAGCCCCCAAGGCTAAACTAATATAAAACCAACATACTTGAAACAATAAGATGGATATGTTTGTGAATATGACAGCAAGTGTTCATTTTGCCTGCAGTGCCAGCACTACTGAAATACAGCATTACAACATTCTCTTAAAAATCAATAAGCTGTCCTGTTGGTCTTTGTTCTTTAAGAGCAAGAGATTCTATTTGGTTATTAGATGGAGGTCTTGAATGGGGGGCTTCACCTCTGTTAACTCACATTCCCTTATAGGGTAGCTGAAAATGAATTTTTGGAACCATGTAACCTCGTTAAGGCCTCATGCACACGATATTGCAGTCTGCATCCGTTTTTTTTTTTTGCAGACCCATTGACTTCAATGATTTTTTGGACTGCATTTCGCGGCTAAGAATAGGACAAGTTCTATCTTTTTGTGGAATGGACACATGGAAGCAGACACACGGATAACAAGGACATGTTCTATTTATTTTTTTATTTAATTTACACTTTTGTGTGCAAAAATGGGCAGCTCCGGATTTTGTCATTTATTCTTTCAAATATTTATTTTCTAACTTTTCAGTCTGTAAATGTACAATGTGAAGATAACAGGAAGTAAATTGGAGCAATTACAGATCAAGACGACTTGAAGTCCCGTTCTTTTGTTTCAATTTCTCATATTTTATGAGTTTAACAGTCCTATTAAAGACCATGAATAACTAAGACTTTACATTAGAAGTTCAGGGTGACTTTATTACAACCTATTTTACTTAAAAGATCATGGATAACTATGAGTGGTACTTGCAGTTAAATACAGCCAGAGTATGAACTCCTTCATCTCTCACTTCAAATAGCTCTTATTCTGTTATCAAGACAATCATTAAGCAGTTAAATCATACTCTCATGTCTTTTTTTTTTCTGATGTCCAGAGGAGCACATTCTTTTTATCTCGGCATGTTAAAAGCCTTTTCATGAATGCACTTTCCCCTTGCTTGTCATTTAGGAAATAGAGCTTTGTTGACATACCCTCGTTCTTTTCTTCCTTTAGTGACTGCAGTAAATGCTTCCTTGCTTTCTATTTTATATTGTATAGACTGTATACCACCTTGTGCTCTCAGTCAAACCCATTAGACAAATAACGCAATAAATTATCCATACTGGATATATAGCAGGGCAAATGTAATATTAGTAGGGAAACAGGTTTGGTAAGGGTCAGCTGAATATAAACTATATATTATAGTAAAAATATATTTAATAGGACAATAGTGAGTTATTTAGAAGATCTCTGCTTAGGGATCAGCTTTATGTACATTGACTTGCTCGTAATTGCGCTGTAAAACTATACAATCACGATAAGGACCTGCAGCATAGCAAGAGGTCTTAGTAGATTGCAGTTACAGATGAGTCTATCCTAACGTGTGCTGGAATTCCATTAAGAGCTCCAATTTCTCACAAAACAACTTCAATAATATCATATCACGATATGATAGCAAAACCCTTGACATGTTGAAGATGACATCACAACCACTGGCTGGAAACACTTAGACAAGTGTAAGATAGATATCTTGTGACAGAGTATCACAAAATCATGTTTTTAAGCTGACCATCTGTATGTTGAACCAAGAGGATCCATTACTCTGGTGTATATTAGTGTACTTTTTTCAACTATATGGAATAGTGTGATCTGCTGTGAACCACCCAGTATGTGTTTTTTTAACACGGGAGCCAACGGCCATTGTATGCCATGGCATGCCTATATAGAGCAAATCTACTGTGTGTGTACACACTCTTACGCTGTTCATTCTTAAAGGGGTAAGACTGTTCACACTTCATTATTGCTTTCCACTGGAGATATATGCTGATCATATACTGCTGATGAAAAGCTCCATTGTATGGAACTGTATAGGAATACAGTGGCATACAAGGATGTGGCAAGTGACCGTGGGGCCCCATAGCAAAACATACTGTACCTTGGGTACCTTTAGCACCAAGTTCAGAAAAAGAAAAGCTAATGAATGTTTTGTTCTCACTAATGCACAGTGATAATTTAATAATAATGCACACAGTCATATAAGAAAATGTGGAGGACAGCAGTACCTTTTATTGAGTAAACACCATACTGGCAATGTTTTGACCCGTGTGTACACTTGGATCTGTGTCAAGAAAAGGCCCAGCTGTACACACAGGCTGAAAAGTTGGCAGTATGCTATATGGTGATCACTGAATAAATATGGCTTTCATTGAAGGAGCGCTATCTTCAACATTTTGTTATATGGATTGGATTGAACAAACGGATGAGGTTCTGCTGGTTTCAAGGACACCTCACTTATTCTTGTGTTGTTTTACTTTATACAAAATGCACACAGTGATGTCACAATAGAGGGATCATGCAAACAATGATGTCACAGTACAGAAATAATAATACATTAATGTATGGACGTACATAAAAATAATTAGGCCCCATAGCAAGAACCTGAATTGGGCCCATGAGCCATGTCCGAATGTGCCAGGTCTGACACTAACGTGATTTACGTTGTTGTGCTCCTATGACAGAACAGTGAACGTCACTAGTGCAGAGGTGAACAATGCCTAATATACTCCTCAGCTGCTACAGACCATCACAATAGGGAAAAAAGAACTACAAGTCTCATCATGACCAGTTTATGTCTGTTTCACACTGCCCGCAGTAGTTCCAGCAAGCTGTTCTGGCAGAGTATGGGTACAATGGGGATGGGGGGCATTCCGATAAGCTCAAGCAATGCTGGATCCAGAGAGCTCCCATTGTACCCAAGCACAGTGAGGGAAGGACGCTCACCGGCTGCCTCACTACGCCTGTGCGCAGGCATGTGATTTCCCCGCTGCCTGGCCCTGTCAAATCAAAGATGGCAGGGCGTTACATGAGGTGGGAGAATGGAGCCTCTAGGAGCAGCAGCAACACCCCCCTAATTTGCTAATTTGCATATAATAAAACGGAAAATTGCACAAAAACGGGGCATACCTAAGAAAAAAAATTACACAGTTAGATTTAACTGACTTTTGCACATGTATAATGTCAGCCTGTTTAATAGGGCAAATTGTGGTGAGAGAAATCCTATAAATTAGTTTCTACTAACATTACTACAATTGTATTGGCTTAGACAGTTAGGAGGGGTGATATTTTTTATCTGTCCTTTGATGGGCAGCGTTCTCTGTCACTGTAAGGGATCAGAGCCTAAAGAGGATATATTTTGCCCCTGTGGCATATGTGCTTCCCCACTCAAGTATGGCAGAGGGAAACAGGGAGACACAGATGTAACTGCAACTATGGCTCTACTGATCACATGTGGGGCAACAAGTTTAGCGGTTGCAATATTCTCACAAGAGGCGATTACCTTTATGGTTACAACTGTGTCTCTTTGAAGGCAGATTTTACAGGTGACCATGTTTGTAACACCACTTGTCACAAATTTTTCAGCACTGCCCTCACCACTTTCTGAAAAGGGGGCATGGCAAGGCAGGGGATTCGGTGGGGCCAATGGGCCCAACACATTTATCTTCATTTGCCCCTGTTTTCATTCTGGTGCTGCCTGCCACACAACATGCTTAATAGATTTCAAAGGCTAATGTAAAACTCTGTCTTTAAAGTGCCGACAATCTTACTGTATTTTGTCTTTGAAAGTTGCACCAAACTTTCCTGAGCAAAGACAAACCTGCCCTGGAGTCTCCCACTCAATGGCACCAATGAAGATAGATGATGCTGCCGGTACACAGGCCGTGGCCACACTCCTCATGGATCACAGATGCACACTCTGCATAGGCACACTATATACACACTGTCTGGTATGCTGCTATCTACACAGTTGTTTCTTTCTTGCAGCAAGCAGTCTGTTTTGTTCCTCCTGACCTGGCTACTCATAGATGCACTAACAATTCAGAGATGGAGATTTAGGAAGTACAGTTCGGCCATCCCTGCTCCAGGTTAATCTTCTCTGATGATCTAACCACAAGGTCCTGAGGTAGTAGAATTGATGAGCGCCACTCACCTCCACTAGCTAGCTAACCACCATGCAGTTGGTACTCTCTCTGTTGGATGTGCGTGTATGCCTACATGTGGATTCTGGATTTCACGTGCAGTTCTCATGTATAGCTTTAAATCCACAGCATAAGGGCTCTTGCACACGACCATATGCCCTCCGAGACATACGGTCTGTGAGTGGGTCATATGTCCAGGAGCGGCATTGATCGTGCGTATGGGAGCACACAGCATCATAGATTACAATGATGCTGTGTACATCGGGCCGCCTACGGTGCTATGAGTGCAGGACGATAGCACCGCGGGCGGCCCGACGTACACAGCATCATTGTAATCTATGATGCTGTGTGCTCCCGTGTACACGATCAATGCCGCTCCGGGACATATGGCCCACTCACGGACCGTATGTCTTGGAGGGCATATGGTCGTGTGCAGGAGTCCTTAATCTAAAGGGCTGGCCAACAGAAAAATCCACTATGTGAATGTAACCAAAAAGGAAATTGGAAAGGAAAAAAAAAACAGTTGTTCTGTATGTGAACATTCCATATCCTTCTAGATGGGAAGACAGTTGTATTTCATTTTGCTTGTTGAAAGCAGACTGTTACAAGCTCATCTGTGCTTTGTAATTGCTAATCCTTCTAGTACTGTATATCATTTTAAAAGAAAACCTGGTTTCAGTTACAATACGCTTGCCTAAAATAAGCTTAAAGTATCATGCATCTGATTTATTTGCTTTCTCAGACCTTTTTTTTTATGGGAAAGAGTACTCAAACCATCCACACAAAGTATGGAAGAAGAAACATAATTGTATTTAAACACAGACTTAAAAGGATTCAAGGAACAAAAACACTATATTAAGTCAAAGGAACATAATACTGTTTATGAAACCTGAACTTGTGGCATTGTCTCTGCTGAATAAAGGGAGATGGAAGTGGTCTCATAGCCTCAGTCTGGATTATGATTTACTGTGGACTCTATGATGTGGAATTTGTTTTCTCTACTAATAATCGGTAAATCACAAACCCAGATTAGCACATATTTTGGCTCAGTTCATCTGTAGAATCTGAACCAAACTGTACGAAGTGAAATAACTAGTTTTAATTGTGAATTGTATAGAAAATCATTAAATTCTGTGAGCACCAGCAGGTGGTTGAGTAAAGAGATAATTCATCATATGCAATTACAAGACATGGGGGGTGGGGGGATTTATCATTCTTCCCTCACCAGCTTTTTGGCATTAAAAAATCGGGTTTGCAACTTTTTAAACACCATTGTGCCAAAAGCTAGGCACAAGTGCCGTTTCCATATCACCCTTACTACTTTCCTGAAAGGATTGCGTAGTGACAGTTGGGGAGGGGTGGTGTCAGTGGGCCTGGAATATTTATGTTCTATTAAGGCTATTACAGAGCTGCCATAGATTACAGTCTAGGTGCATGAACTGCCAGAGGGTGCGCCTAATTTATGAATAGGTGTGCTCCTTGTCATAAATTAGGCGCATCTTCCCGCAGCGCAAGGGAAGTCATAGACTGGTGTAAAATGCCCGTTGTCACATACCGGGGACCAGACCAGCCCATTGCCTCATGTGACAAGGGTTGCCCACCTCACGCTCTCACATGCTGTTACACCCTGCACCAGGCCGTAACTCGAGCATAAATCGCCACCTGAAGCCTGCAAGCACACCCACGCAATAACACTTTTGCCGCCACCACCTGCCTGTTATAAGGTCGACAGGACACCCCTGAGTGTTCCACTCGCAAGCAGACACACAAACAGTAGTAAGCTTCAGGGAACAACAACATACAGCCTCAGACCACACGTACACTCTTAATGGATCTAACAGGTTCTTAAGCTTACAAGAGAAACCATCAAACTTTTAGGTTTAATATATGGAATATGGACAGAATTTTCTTTGCAGTTTGTATTGGAGGTGTGGCTACTCCATTTAGTCTTGCACTCCTGACCAGCCTGTCTACCCCATAGGCTGATTTTAATTGGTGTAAGTATAAAGCTGTAGCCTGCTCTCCCTGCACTCATTGAAAGCCTTTTGGCACCAGGAGAGGTATAGAGTGGACTCTCATTGCATTCAGTGGTAGCCATTTGGCACCAGGAGAGGTATAGAGTGGACTCTCATTGCATTCAGTGGTAGCCATTTGGCACCAGGTGAGGTATAGAGTGGGCTCAGCATGCATGTTGGTACCTGCATTCTCTGGATTTAATGAAGGCCATTTTGGCACCAAAAAAATGATAAAAAGCAGAGTGGACCCAGCATGCTTTGGAACCTGCACTCCCTGAATTTTATGGTGGCCGCTATGGCACATAACAGGTAGCATTTAGTGTTAGGTTCCCGTCTTTACAGAGATCGCCTTGACGTTTGGCAGACAGGCGCAAATAATTTTGTACAAAATATATTTGCCAAGAATCTCAAATTTAATAAATAAGCGTAGCATTGGCACCAGAATATTTTTTATTACTATGGCATTTTTGTACTTTATTTGGTTTGCAGAGTGCTGTTGAATTGTGTTTTTTTTCCCTTTATGGACAGCACTTGGTTAAAAAAAATGATTAACAAGAGAACAAGAGACATACATTAATGGCAAACAATTGTAAAATAAAAAGAAGAAAACATAGAAAGTTCTGATACTTAGCAGCTGCGTAGTAAAAGTCCTTTCCTCCCAGGACATTTGGGCAGAGTAATGGTGCACAAACCAATTCGATTGGATCTCCCACTTTGTGACACGCAAATATGCCAGGGATTACATTTTTATGTTTTTCCTCAAGGGGCAAGCTTGCGAAGGATTCTCCCCCACAACTCTGACTCAGCCCCTCATTACATATGCAGCCTGCCCCCCTGGCCATCTGGGGAACACGTGTGAAAATATCCAAAAGATATTTTCCCAGTTGCCCTAGTGAAGATACAGGCCCCAGCCTTCTTTATAATTCATATCTCACCGTTCCAAGTCCTAGCATATCAAACGAGACATGTTCAGGACGCTCGGAAGGTGAGATCCTTCTTTTTGGAAGAAGAAGGCGAGTTGATACGCCATGTCTGGTGTCCATGCAATGCCCCCATCATACCAGAAGTGATAAGCTGGATTCTGGAGACATCCACCCCCTCCTGAACAAGTTATGAAGGACTACAAATTATTGTTCATTTTCTGGTTAGGAACCCCCCTGCTGACAACAGGGATGTGTGACATGTGATCAGCAAATGGGCCCATCCTTGTTAGCATCTCTGTGCTAACTACCTCTCGGGGAGCAGTTTGGCTGTTTCCCAGGAATGAGGCAGACAGCATGACTTCTTCTATGCAGCCTTAACCAATTCATAAATCAATTACCCCCAACATTGCTGATGGCCTTGTAATACAGAAGATACAAATACATAAATACACATTGCATATATAGGTAAATCACACTGTAATATGTTATACTACGACATAAAACCATAAAACACATAATATCACTGCAAACATTCTAATAACTAAGGATAAGGTGGACCTTATTCCTGACACCAGTCCATGATAAATTCCCACTATAAGGTTCTGAATCAGCATCTACAGCAAAACCTTAAGGCCTCTTTCACACGAAAGTTGTTTTTGCGGACTCCGATCCGCATTTTTCACATGAAAAATGCGGACCCATTCATTTCTATGGGTCCACAAAAAATGCGGACAGCACACCGTGTGCTGTCTGCATCCGTATGCCCGTTCCGTAGGCCTGCGAAAAAAATCGAACATGTCCTATTCTTGTCCATATACGGACAAGTATAGTACTGTTCTATTAGGGGCCAGCTGCTCCGTTCCGCAAAATCCGGAATGCACACGGATGCCATCCGTTGTTTTTGTGGCTCCGCAATTTGCAGACCGCAAAGCACAACGTTTGTGTGAAAGAGGCCTAAAGGGGTTGTCCAGGTTCAGCAAGAAACTTGATAATGCTGGGAAATGGACTAAAATAAAAACTCCCCTAGTAGATCATGCAACCCCTCCCCTCCCTCAGGGTGCATTTATCTGATTGCAGTGCTGATGCTGCAGCCAATAACTGGCCTCAATAGTGTATCTTTAAAGAGGCTCTGTCACTAGGTTGTAACCTATGTATTTAAATACATAGGTTACAAGGCCTAGTGACAACTTTTAAAATCATACCTTTCATGCAGAGTTCTGCGCAGCGGTCGCGTAGAAATTTAAACTTTAAAAAGTATGCAAATGAGCCATCGGAGCACCGGGGGGCGGCCTCTTTCCTCTGGAGCACCGCTCCTTCACCGCCCCCCCCCGGGCCCGAGGCACGTCCCCTGTCTGTAATCACGCCCCTTTCTGTATATGATAGACAGCGCTAGACTGGTAAGTCTAGAGCTGAACTCTCGCGCATGCGCCCTAAAATTTTTCCGGCGCATGCGCAGTAGCGCTTGCAGTGTCTACACTGCAAGCGATGTCTTCTCTTCTGCGCACGCGCCGTCACTTCGCTAATCCCGGGATTTCTACGCGACCGCTGCGCAGAACTCTGCATGAAAGGTATGATTTTAAAAGTTGTCACTAGGCCTTGTAACCTATGTATTTAAATACATAGGTTACAACCTAGTGACAGAGCCTCTTTAAGGCCAATGATTGGCTGCAGCTGTGATGTTTTGTCGATATAAGAAGCATAAATGGAGGCAGCACTGGATCTACTAGGTGTCTAGTGATTAATTTTTTGTATGGACACCTTTAACTATACATTTAGAGCAACTGAAAATCTGGCATTTAGTCTATATTTTGAATCTTTTTCTACCCCGTTATATGGATACTACCCCAACATACATACCGGGCTAACACACGTTCTCACACTGGACCAGCTTGGAAAAGGGCACAAATAAAAAGAGCCGAGGAGAGCCGATCACAGCACTTGGCTTTACGCTTCTTCCCCTTTTTCTCAGCAATCAGTGGGGGCCTCAGCACCCAGACTCCTACTGATAAAAACTTCTTAAGGGGATCTGTCACCAGGAAATTCACCAGGTACAGGTACAATGTCTTGTAGGGACAGCTCAGCTGAATATAATACCTTTTACTTAGTGATTCTTTGCCTCATTCTAGACAAAAGCACTTTTAATCCTTACGCAAATGCGCAGTTAAGTGCACCGAGGCTGGGCCTAAGCCACTCTGTGGCCCCTTGCTCTTCCTCCTTCCTTTGCCAGCCTTTCCATCTCCTTGAGATGACCAGGTTCCTGTGTAGTCTTCTTTCCTATTCCTGCCAATCTGGAAGGAGAGGGAGGGGCTGACACAGGAAACAGAAGGAGCAGGGGTGCACTGAGTGGCTTGGAACCGCCCCTGGTGCACTTAACTGCTCATTTGCATATGGATTAAAAGCTTTTTTCCTAAGTGATGGGTATTATTATAATTTCCTGAGTTAGCCCTTCAAGGCATTGTGGCTGGTTTACCAGTGAATTTCCTGGCCACAGACCCCTTTAAAGGAGTTTTTCAGGAGTTTTATACTGATGATCAGTTAGGCCTCTTTCACACGAGCGTCGCGGATTTGTTCAGGATGCTTTGCGGATGCGTTGCGTTAAAAACGCGCGGATTGAATGCGGATGCAATGCGTTGCGTTTTTAACGCACCCCCATTCATTTCTATGGAGCCTGGGCTGCGTGAAAAACGCAGAATATAGAACATGCTGCGTTTTTCTCGCAACGCAGAAGTGATGCGTGAAAAAAACCGCTCATGTGAAAAGCCCCATTAAAGTGAATGGGTCAGGATTCAGTGCGGGTGCAATGCGTTCGCATCACGCATTGCACCCGCGCGGAAATCTCGCCCGTGTGAAAGGGGCCTTAGGGTCTAATGCCTGGGATCCCGGCAGATCAGCTTTTTGAGAAGGCAGCAGTGCGGTAGCTCCACAGCCTTCTATCTGCTTACCAAGCACAGTGCTATACATTGTATAACAGCTCAAATGGGCTAGGAAAAGCTGAAAGAAGGCCTCAGTGCTACTGTGTATATATATAGTCACTACAGGGGGGCATTATATACAGTGCCTTGAAAAAGAAAAGTATTTCTACCCCTTGAACCTTTCCACACTTTTTACATTACACCCACAAACTTGAATGTATTTTTATTGGGCTTTTATGTGACAGACCAACAAAAAGAAGCAAGTATGTGTGAAGTGAAAAGAAAATGATACATGGTTAAAATTTTTCATAATCATAATTTTTCATAGTCAATAATTTTTATACATTTTTCAAATTGGCAAATGTGCATTTGTATTGAGCCCCCTGTACTCTGACACCCCACTATAAAATCCCGTGTGACCAGTTGCCTTCAGAAGTCACCTAATCGGTAAATGTTTGGCGGAAAACTAACACTGCACATCAGCCTAAAGACACATTGAAACATGGTGGTGGCAGCATCATGTTGTGGGGATGCTTTTCTTCAGCAGGGACAGGGAAGCTGGTCAGAGTTGATGGAAAGATGGATGGAGCTAATTACAGGGAAGTCCTAGAGGCTGCAGATGACTTGAGACTAAGCTGGAGGTTCACCTTCCAGCAGGACAACCATCCTAAACTTACAGCCAGAGCTGCAATTGAATGGTTTAGATCAAAGCATATTGATGTTAGAATGACCCAGTCAAAGTCCAGGCTTAAACCTGTGGCAATTAAATATCGCTGTTTACAGACCCTCTCTTTCAGATCTGACTGAGCTTGAGCTATTTGGCAAAGAAGAAGGGGCAAACATTTCAGCCTCTAGATGTGCGAAGCTGATAGAGACATACCCCAAAAGTCTTGTAGCTGTAACTGCAGCGAAAGGTGGTCCTAAAAAGTATTGACTGAGTACAAATGCATGCCACGCAGATTTTTATGTACGTATTAAAAATGTTGAAAACCATGTATCATTTTCTTTTCACTTCGCACAAATCGCGGATCTGCAAAACACGGACACCGGCCATGTGCGTTCCGCATTTTGCAGACCGCACATGGCCGGCTCTATAATTGAAATGCCTGTTCTTGTCTGTGGCTCCGGACAAGAATAGGACATGTTCTATTTTTTTGTGGGGCTGCGGACCGGAAGTGCGGATGCGGACGGCACACTGTGTGCCATCAACACATCAACATCTTTTGCAGCCCCAATGAAAATGAATGGGTCCGCACCTGTTCCGCAAAATTACGGAAAGGATGCGGACCCATTTTCCGGATGTGTGAATGGACCCTAAAATAAATTTAAGTTTGTGAGCGAAATTTTAAAAAATGTGGAAAAATTCAAGGGATATGAATACTTTTTCACAGTACTGTATATACTGGCAATAAAGGGGGGCATGGAGGAGCATTATATACTGGCAAATATATATATATATATTTTTATATACTGGCACTACAGAGGTAGCGATAGATAGATAGATAGATAGATAGATAGATAGATAGATAGATAGATAGATAGATAGATAGATAGATAGACTGGCACTACAGGGGGACAGACATTATAATACAGGGGAGACTAAAGGGGAGTTATAACTGTAGGGGGCAGTTGAACTACAGGGAGCAGTGCAGGAAGGGCTTTATTAAAACTGGGGGCACAATGGTTATATTATTACTACTGTAATAGGAACTGTAGGAGCATTATTATTATTGGGCATATTATGGAGGGCATTTCTACGAGTGGGAAGTATTATCATTATTGGGGGCACTATTACTATTGAGAGCAGTCTGGGTGCGCTATTACTATGGTAGTATTGTTATTTCTGACGGTTTAGTGTTTGTGGGCATGGGGGAGCACAGCAGGCACATTATTGGGAGTAGCAGCAGGATGACTGTGGCCTATATAAATTTGGAGGCTAATCTGGGGTCTGTATAAATTTGGGATCTAAATTGCAAAATCTTTAACAGTCTCCCATGTATCGTGTGCCATATAGTAATGCTAGTTATTTATGTGGCAGAGGGAGCTGCACACCCCTGACCAAAGATGTCTGACCATAATGGTTTGGACCAATTCTGGCCAAATCTGCCCCCACTGTATCTTTTCAAATGTGTTTTTCAAATGGGTCACTTTAAACAATTTGCCTGCTCTGCAAAGGGCCCTGAAATACCTCATCCTGGTCCTGAGTGTCAGACCCATAACGATGAGATACTGATTACCTATCTAGGGGATAGGTCATCAGTGTAAAACACCAGGAAAAACCCTTTAAAGGTCACAAGTTATATGAAATGGCAGTTACTCTTTAAGTACACTTTATAACGCCACAGGAGAACCTGATAAGTCAGTTCCTCTGTTACGTGGGAGCACTATCTGCCACCTCTGGTAATGATAAAATCTGATGATATTTTGAGAGGTTGTTTTGTACATCTGTATCTACCAATGTCTGACATATACAAAGTATACAAAGAAAACCTACAAAGGACAACAGACACCATATAGCTCATAGAATAAAATAACTTTTATTGAAAACAATGTATGACAATATCTATATTTAAAAAAGAGAGGCAGATAGATACAAAGAACCCAAGAAAAGAAGTGCGGCTCACCTGAAAGACGAGCACATAGATATATATGATGGGCAGTAAATCAATTATAGACACTGCATTTCATAAAGCATGTCATAGCATATATCTAACCTAAAAAATAATACAAAGTGGAAGTCTATAGAGGTACCATACCCTGAAAAGTAAAGGACAAGTGTCCAAAAATAGACACTTCCACAAAAAATAATGTATATATATATATATCAGTATAACAAGGCTAGGAGATGCAGTATGAATAATAATAATAATATCTGATATATAGAAACATACCCATAAAAAAGAGCTGTCTCCAGGAGAGCCACACACCCCAACGCACGTTTCAGGACACACCTTCCTCTGGGGGTACAGCTCTCCTTGTCAATGTGCAAGTATATACAGTGGAGGAAATAAGTATTTGATCCCCCACTGACTTTTAAAGTTTTAATACTAAAAAATAAATTAAACGTCTCATAATTTTATGCCAGCTTTATTTTAACAGTGCCACATAGAATATCAAAAGAAAAACTGAGAAAATTACATGAAATGAGAAATAAAAAATAATTTTCATTTCTTTGAGGGAAATAAGTATTTGATCCCCTAGGAAAACATCATTTAATACTTGGTGGCAAAACCCTTGTTGGCAAGCACAGCAGTCAGACGTTTCTTATAGTTTTTTATAAGGTTTGCACACACTTCAGGAGTCATTTTGGCCCACTCCTCTCTGCAAATCATCTCCATATCCTTAAGGTTTTTAGGCATGCATTTGGAAACGCGAAGCTTCAGCTCTCTCCATAGATTTTCGATGGGATTGAGGTCAGGAGACTGGCTAGGCCATTCCATGACCTTGATATGCTTCTTATGGAGCCACTCCTTTGTTTCCTTGGCTGTATGTTTTGGGTCGTTGTCGTGCTGAAAGACCCATCCACGACCCATTTTCAGTGCCCTGGCGGAGGCAAGGAGGTTGTCACCCAGGATTTTGCGATACATGGCCCCGTTCATCTTCCCGTCAATGCGGTGAAGTTGGCCTGTGCCCTTAGAAGAAAAACACCCCCAAAACATAATACTTCCACCACCATGCTTGACGGTGGGGATAGTATTCTTAGGGTCATATTCTGTATTTTTCTTCCTCCAAACACGTCGAGTCGAGTTGAGTTGAGGCCAAAGAGCTCAATTTTGGTCATCTGACTACAGCACCTTCTCCCAGTCTCTCTCGGAGTCATTAATATGTTCATTGGCAAACTTGAGGCGGGCCTGGACGTGAGCCTTCTTGAGCAGAGGAACCTTGCGTGCACTGCAGGATTTTAAACCATTACGTCTCAGTGTATTACCAATGGTTTTTTTGGAGACTGTGGTCCCAGCTGCCTTGAAATCATTACTCAGCTCCTCCCATGTAGTTCTTGTCTGATTTTTAGCCTTTCGCATGATCAATGAGACTCCACGAGGTGATATCTTGCATGGAGCTCCAGGCTTGGGTCGATTGACAGTAATGTTGTACTTCTTCCACTTCCGAATAATTGTACCAACTGTTGTCACCTTCTCATCCAGCTTCTTACTTATGGCTTTGTAGCCCATTCCAGCCTTGTGTAGGTCAACAATTTTGTCCCTGACATCTTTAGACAGCTCTTTAGTCTTGTCCATGGTGGAGATGTTGGAGTGTCACTGAGACTGTTGGCAGGTGGACTTTAATACAGGTGACAATTTGGGACAGGTGTCTCTCATCCAGGTAACGACTTCACTGTGATTAGGGGGTGCCAGTGGTCTGTGGGAGCCAACATTAGTCATGGTTTTACTAGGGGATCAAATACTTATTTCCCTCAAAGAAATGCAAATTATTTTTTATTTCTTATTTTCTCCGTTTTTCTTTTGATATTCTATGTGGCACTGTTAAAATAAAGCTGGGACGTTTCATTTATTTTTTAGTATTAAAACTTTAAAAGTCAGTGGGGGATCAAATACTTATTTCCTCCACTGTATATATACACGACCCACCAATCAGCAGAGCAGAAGTAAATACATAAACACATACCGGTGTGGCAGACTGAATTGACACACTAGATGGAATGGCCGCTCCACACGCAATGTCGGCGTGCATCCGGAAGTGCACCGCGGCCACGTGATGGCCAGTCACGTGACCGCAGGCATCACCTGGCAACCAAGATGCCGCATACAACCTGGAATATGCCGCGGTCACGTGATGGCCAGTCACGTGACCGCAGGCGTCACCTGGCAACCAAGACGCCACATACAACCCGGAATACGCCGCGGTCACAAGATGGCCAGTCACGCGACCTCCAGCGCAGTCAAATATATTCCAACAGCACACCTAACCAAGGGAGAAGCACATGCGCCATGTTAGCCACACCGATAGTATATAGAAAACACTATCTTAAAGTAAAGACGGAACATGAATAATATAAGGAAGAAATGCATAAATATAAATACATCTTACATTTCATTATAATAAAGAGGAAAAAGAAAAAAGAGGAAATATTCCATATTGAAGTGCAAAAGTGCATAGTGTCAATAAAAATGTAGATAAATACATATTATATAAAAAATACAATATTATAAATATATAATATAATGTGAAACAATTCATATGAAAAAATCATGTGTAAAATAACACGGTGAAATATATATAAAAAGTGAAAAAACATAAATCCAAAGTGTATGGGTAAAAAAAAAAAAAAAATTATTTATTTCTCTTTTCTCTTCCTTCTTTTCCATATAGTCTTCCTTTCACTCCTGTGTCCTCCATCTCTTTTGTTCTTCATTAATGAACACTTTAATAGCTTGATGGAAGAAAATGTCACAGTCCAAAATAGTATAATCCAGACATCAAGATCCCACATCCCTGACTGGCAAGTAGTCTGAAATATCAAAACAAAGAAAGTCCCCAAAAAAATATGGATGTTAAAAAAACTGTTAAAATAATATATCAACACTGAGAGGAATGGAGCGAAACTCAAAGCATCATTGAGACCCTTAGGATGCATTGTCCCTAGGGTCCAGATCCATTTTGTTTGACGTTTTGCATTTTTTCTTATTTTTTATTTATATTATTTCATATTTGTATTATTATGTTTTTTCACTTTTTATATATATTTCACCTTGTTATTTTACACATGATTTTTTCATATGAATTGTTTCACATTATATTATATACTAGCAGAAGGACCCGGCTTAGCCCGGGTATATTTTATCTATTTCATTTAATGTTTGTGTGTGTGTCGTTAAAAGATATCGAGAGTGACCTCTTCAGTGCACAGCAGCCTGCCCCTTAACAGTGACATCCACAGCGCCCTCCCCTTTAACTGTGACCTCCACAGCAGCTAGAGTGGCCACTGTCTTCACCCCAGAAAGCCGGACCTCACCGGCTATGCCCCCAAATATGAAGCCACGCCCCCAGTCCCCATAAAGCCACACCCCTAAACATGAGGACACGCCCCCTGGTTCAGTGAAGACACAGGAGAAGCTGTCTGAGCATGAGCTACTGAAAGGGTGGACATCCCTGCATCCGTCCAGGCACTGCGCCGAACGGAGGACAGGGAGCCAGAAAACCGGACTGTCCAGCCTAAAACCAGACGTCTGGCCATCCTAACATCAGCCTGCCCCTAGGGTGGTCAGAGGTCTGGTTTTAGGCTGGACAGTCCAGCTTTCAGACTCTCTGTCCTCCGTTGTGCTCAGGGCCTGGATGGACACAGGGATGTCCTTTTAAACAGCTCACTCTCAGACAGCAGCACTGTGCAGTCTGAGCGTGAGCTGCCAGGAGAAAGTCACCCTCCCCCCCTGCAGCTGACAGAAGTTGATTCTTACCTTCATTTTTTCAATCCCCATCGGCTGTGGAGTGGAAGGGGGCATGGCCTTCTTTTGAGGGTGGCCTGAATTACAGGTCGATGCCATGGTTATTTATGAGGAAACACAGTGGGTAGCAGTGGAAGAAAACATCTTTTATTACTACTAAACGGTAAATATGTGACATTTACATTATATTAGGTAATGATTGATGATGACTTAGTCTAAAACATAAGGTATATTTATGGTAACCGGAATACCCCTTTAACAGTGTCAACCACAGTGCCCTGCCTCTTTAAAGCAGACCAACAGCAGTGAAAAAAACTGGCTGAGTTGTTATGGAAACCTGGTGTGAAGCTGTGTGTATGGAGACTAACAGCCTGCAAGCTTCTCTTGGCTGATAAGGGTCATGTGACCAGGCTTCTATTGGCTAATGCATTTTTTGGGAATATTTCAGGAATGGTACATCCTGGAGAGCTGAGACCCGTTCTAAAACCTTCCTGGACACCTGATGTACCTGTGTGCCAAATTTCGTGATTGTAGCTGCGACGGTGCGGATTCCTTTAGCGGACATACACACATACATACACTCAGGTTTATATATTAGATTTATAATATAACCTTGCTATTTTACACATGATTTTTTATATGAATTGTTTCACGTTACATTATATATTTCTAATATTGTATTTTTAATATATGTATTTATCCATATTTTTTGTTTTGACTTTCTTAGTCTTTAACTGTGTTTTGATATTTCAGATTACCTGCCAGTCAGGGATGTGGGATCTTGATGTCTGGATTATACTATTTTGAAATGTGACATTTTCTTCCAAGCTATTAAAGTGTTCATTAATGAAGAACAAAAGAGATGGAGGACACAGGAGTGAAAGGAAGAATATATGGAAAAGAAGGAAGAGAAAAGAGAAATAAATAAGTTTTTTTTTTTTTTTACCCATTCACTTTGGATTTTTGCATTTTTTTCTTATTTTTCATTTACATTATTTCATATTTGTATTATTATGTTTTTTCACTTTTTATATATATTTCACCTTGTTATTTTACACATGATTTTTTCATATTAATTGTTCCACATTATATTATATATTTATAATATTGTATTTTTAATATAATATGTATTTATCTACATTTTTATATGCACTTTTGCACTTTAATATGGAATATTTCCTCTTTTTCCTCTTTATTATAATGAAATGTAAGATCATGTATTTATATTTATGCATTTCTTATGCACACCTATCGGTGTGGCTAACATGGCACATGCGCTTCTCCCTTGGTTAGGTGCGCTGTTGGAATATATTTGACTGCGCTGGCAGTCGCGTGACTGGCCATCACGTGAGCGGCGTGTATTCCGGGTTGTATGTGGTGTCTTGGTTGCCGAGTGACTCCTGCGATCACGTGACTGTTCATCACATGGCCACGGCACACTTCCGGATGCACAACGACATCGCGCCAATTCAGTCTGCCACACCGGTATGTGTTTATGTGTTTACTTCTGCTCTGCTGATTGGGGGGTCGTATATATATACTTGCACATTGACAAGGAGAGCTGTACCCCCAGAGGTAGGCGTGTGCCGAAACGTGCGTTGGGGTGTGCGGCTCTCCTGGAGACAGCTCTTTTTTTAAGGGTATGTTTCTATATATCAGCTATTATGATAATTATTATTTTATACTGCATCTCCTAGCCTTGTTATACTGATATATGTTGTGCATTGCTTTTCAACCGTTTGCCACATTTCAGGCTTCAAACAAAAAAATATAACATTTTAAATTTTTGGTTAAGAATCAACAACAAGTGGGTCACAATTGTGGATCATTTAAACTTTTTTTGTAATAATAAAACTGAAAAGTGGGGTGTGCAAAATTATTCGGCCCCCTTGCATTAATACTTTGTTGCGCCACCTTTTGCTGCGATTACATCTGCGAGTCGTTATCAGTTTTGCACATCTAGAGACTGAAATTCTTGCCCATTCTTCCTTGCAAAACAGCTCGAGCTCTTTGAGGTTGGATGGAGAACATTTGTGAACAGCAGTTTTCATCTCTTTCCACATATTCTCAATTGGATTCAGGTCTAGACTTTGACTTGGCCATTCTAAGACCTGGATACGTTTATTTTTGAACCATTCCATTGTAGATTTTGCTTTATGTTTGGGATCATTGTCTTGTTGGAAGATAAATCTCCATCCTAGTCTTTTTGCAGACTCCAACAGGTTTTCATCCAGAATGGTCCTGTATTTGGCTCCATCCATCTTCCCATCAATTTTAACCATCTTCCCTGTCCCTGCTGATGAAAAAGCAGGTCCAAACCATGATGCTGCCACCACCATGTTTGACAGTGGGGATGGTGTGTTCAGGGTGATGAGCTGTGTTGCTTTTACAGCAAACATATCGTTTTGCATTGTTTCCAAAAAGTTGGATGTTGGTTTCAACTGACCAGAACACCTTCTTCCACATGTTTGGTGTGTCTCCCAGGTGGCTTGTGGCAAACTGTAAACAAGGCTTTTTATGGATATCTTTGAGAAATGGCTTTCTTCTTGCCACTCTTCCATAAAGGCCAGATTTGTGAAGTGTTGGACTGATTGTTGTCCTATGGACAGACTCTCCCACCTCATCTGTAGATCTCTGCAGTTCATCCACAGTGATCATGGGCCTCTTGGCTGCATCTCTGATCAGTCTTCTCCTTGTTTGAGATGAAAGTTTAGAGGGATGGCCGGGTCTTGGTAGATTTGCAGTGGTCTGATACTCCTTCCATTTCAATATGGATCGCTTGCACGGTGCTCCTTGGGATGTTTAACCCCTTAACGCCGAATGACGGCTTATCCCGTCATGGGCAGGAGCCGCTTGCCGCCCCATGACGGGATAAGCCGTCATGGCATTAAACTGTCACCATGTCTGATGACATGGTGATAGTGCTGAGACCCCGGCTGTTACTTACAGCCAGGGGTCTCAGCTAACCAGCCAGGGACCAATGGGGGCGGTCCCGGGCTAGCGATCGCTGTGATTGGCTAGTCTGTTCAGACTAGCCAATCGCAGCGATCGTGCTGCAATAAACTGTAAAATAAAAAAAATAAAAAAAAAATTTGCAATATACTATATATCCCCCCCCCACCCCACTGTTTACTTTGATGGCCGTTTGGGTGGGTGGGGGGGGATATATAGCTAGCGGGCGGGCGGGTGAGCGATGTGCGGGCGGCTGCGGCGAGAGTGCCACCCGCAATTTCAGGATGGCCGAGCATTATCAAGCAGAGTATCAGCATACAGCTGATACTCTGCTTGAAACTGCTGACATCGGTGCTCCCTCCCTCTCCCATCGGGTGCTGGCAGCGCCGATGGTGTGGCCAGATGAGAGGGAGGAAGCTCCCTCTCCCTTCCATCGGGACGCTGCTCTGCTGTGGCAGCGTCCCGATGGTTACCATGGCAACCAGACGCGTTCAGAAGCGTCTCGGTTGCCATGGTGTAAGCTAAGCCTCATCAGGCTCCTGCTAAAGGTAGGAGCCTGACAAGGTTTAGCAACAGTGAAAATGCACTGCAGTACACTATACAGTGTACTGTAGTGTATTATAGAACAATCAGACCCACTGGATCTTCAAGAACCAAGTGGGTCTGAGTCTAAGAAAGTGTAAAAAAATTTAAAAAAAAGTGTAAAAAAAAAGTGTTAAAAAAAATCCCTTTTTCCCCCCAAAACTCAAATTTGAAATTAGTAAAAAAAAAGATAAAAAATACCCCAAGCATGTTAGGTATCGCCACGTTCGTAACAACCTGCTCTACAAAAATATCACATGTCCCAACCCCTCAGGTGAACACCGTAAAAAAATAAAAATAAAAACAGGTTCAAAAAAGCTATTTTTGTCACTTTACATCACAAAAAGTGTAATAGCAAGCGATCAAAAAAGGCGTATGCCCCTCAAAATAGTACCAATCTAACCGTCACCTCTTCCCACAAAAAATGAGCCCCTACCTGAGACAATCGCCCAAAAAATAAAAAAACTACAGCTCTCACAATAGAGACACTAAAACATGGATTTTTTTTGTTTCAAAAATGAAATTATTGTGTAAAACTTAAATAAATTTAAAAAACTATACATGTTAGGTATCGCCACGTCCGTAACAACCTGCTCTACAAAAATATCACATGAGTTAACCCCTCAGGTGAACACAGTAAAAAAAATAAAATAAAAACAGGGTCAAAAAAGCCAATTTTTGTCACTTTACATCACAAAAAGTGTAATACCAAGCGATCAAAAAGGCGTATGCCCCCCAAAATAGTACCAATCTAACCGTCACCTCTTCCCGCAAAAAATGAGCCCCTACCTGAGACAATCGCCCAAAAAATAAAAAAACTACAGCTCTCACAATGGAGACACTAAAACATGGATTTTTTTTGTTTCAAAAATGATATTATTGTGTAAAACTTAAATAAAAATAAAAAACTATACATGTTAGGTACTGCCACATTCGTAACAACCTGCTCTACAAAAATATCACATTAGTTAACCCCTCAGGTGAACACAGTAAAAAAAAAAAAAAAAAAAAACAGCCAGAACAGCCATTTTTGTTTACCTTGCCTAACAAAAAGTGTAATATAAAGTGATCAAAAATCATATGTTCCCCAAAATAGTATCAATAACACTGTCACCTTATCCCTTAGTTTCCAAAATATGGGCACTTTTTGGTTGTTTCTACTGTAGGGGTGCATCGGGGGGGCTTCAAATGGGACATGGTGTCTCAAAACCAGTCCAGCAAAATCCGCCCTCCAAAAACCATCTGGCGCACCTTTCCTTCTGCGCTTGGCCATGCGCCCATACAGTAGTACAATCACATGCGGGGTGTTTCTTTAAATCGCAGAATCAGGGTAATAATTTTTGAGGTTTTTTTTGCTATTAACCCTTGATTTGTTACAGGAAAAAATGGATTAAAATGGAAAATCTGCAAAAAAAGTGAAATTTTGAAATGTCATCTCCATTTTCCTTTAATTCTTGTGGAATACATAAAGGGTTAACACAGTTTGTAAAATTAGTTTTGAAAACCTTGAGGGGTGTAGTTTCTAAAATGGGGTCATTTATGGTGGTTTCTATTATGTTAGCCCCACAAAGTGACTTCAGAACTGAACTGGTGCTTAAAAAAAATGGTTTTGGAAAATTTCTAAAAAAATTTAAGAATTGATTCTAAAATTCTAAGCCTTCTAACATCCCCAAAAAATAAAATTACATCTACAAAATGATGGCAACATAAAGTAGACATATGGGACATGTAAAGTAATAACTATTTTGTGAGGGATCACTATCTGCCTTAATAGCAAAGAAATTCAAAGTTTGAAAATTACAAATTTTTCCAAATTTTCTGTAAATTTAGGATTTTTTTTATAAATAAAGGTGATTTATATTGACTCAAATTTACCACTGTCGTGGAGTACAATGTGTCACGAAAAAACAATCTTGGAATCAGTCGAATCGGTGAAAGAATCCCAAAGTTATGAATTGATAAAGTGACACATGGCAGATTTTAAAAATGTGGCTTCGGCATTAAGTGTAAAAGTAGCTTCGGCCTTAAGGGGTTATAGCTTGGGAAATCTTTTGGTATCCAAATCCGGCTTTAAACTTCTCCACAACAGTATCACTGACCTGCCTGGTGTGTTCCTTGGTCTTCATGATGCTCTCTGTGCTTTAAACAGAACCCTGAGGCTATCACAGAGCAGGTGCATTTATATGGAGACTTGATTACACTCAAGTGGATTCTATTTATCTTCATCAGTTATTTAGGACAACATTGAATCATTCAGAGATCCTCAATGAACTTCTGGAGTGAGTTTTCTGAACTGAAAGTAAAGGGGTCGAATAACTTTTCACACCCTATTTTTCAGTTTTATTATTACAAAAAAAGTTTAAATGATCCAATAAATTTCGTTCCACTTCACAATTGTGACCCACTTGTTGTTGATTCTTCACCAAAAATGTAAAATGTTATATCTTTTTGTTTGAAGCCTGAAATGTGGCAAAAGGTTGAAAAGTTCCAGGGGGCCGAATACTTTCGCAAGGCACTGTATATACATTATTTTTTGTGGAGGCGTCTATTTTTGGACACTTGTCCTTTACTTTTCAGGGTATCTTACCTCTATAGACTTCCACTTTGTATTATTTTTTAGGTTAGATATATGCTATGACATGCTTTATGAGATGCAGTGTCTATAATTGATTTACTGCCCATCATATTTATCTATGTGCTCGTCTTTCAGGTGAGCTGCACTTTTATTTTTGAGTTCTGTGTCTCTATCTGCCTCTCTTTTTAAAATATAGATATTGTCATACATTGTTTTCAATAAAAATTCTTTTATTCTATGAGCTATATGGACTCCGTTGTCCTTTGTAGGTTTTTTTTGTAGCATTTTCTGAGTCTGGCTCAGTTTATAGGGGTTATATATGAGTTTTTTTATACTCTCATGTGTATTTGTTGATGTGTAGTCTAATTCTCATAACATATACAAAGTATAGTAGGATGTCAATCTTTTGCAAAAACGCATATAATTTGATGAAATACTGATCAGAACTAGTACCTACAGCAGACAAGATAACTTCCACATCAGGGGATTAAAAAAAAACACCAATAGCCAATTATTTAATATCTTAAAGGGGTTGTGCCAAGTGGGTGCTCCCATAAAGAATGAACGTAGCTGCAGAGCATGTGCACAACCTGCTACTTCTTTAGAACAGGAGAACAGAACCCTCTATCTATCCCCTGTAGATAGAGGATCACTTATAAACCTGGCACAATCCCTTTAAGGATTAGGCCATTTTTGGCTTTTCAGCTCCCCATTCGGAACTTTTTACATTTTTTGCATCAAACCAACTCATGTGAGCAGTGGCCCTGGATCAGAAAAACTTTAATCATGGACATTCAATAGTGAATGTGGCACCCAGCAATTAGTCAGAGTTATGAGGATATCTCTGGTACCAATAGTTCCCCTCACAGTGAAATTGTAGGGGCCCAATTTATTGTCATAGCACCGTGGAGGGTTATGAAAGCTCTACGGCCATTGTAAGCTTCCTATGAAGCCCAGTCTGATGAAGGGCTTAAAAGGAATGAATCATCAGAAAATTACCTATTGTTTAAATAACGTTCTTATGTTTAAGATATTTTTACAGAATCTTTGATGATGTTATTTGTAACTTTCCATGTTAATATCTCTATTTAAACAAAAACCATAAAATCCTGCAGGCACACTGGCCACTAAGCCTAATAATAGGCATCACTTGGTCTGTACAGACCACTTTACTGTAGTTACCTGCTTATCTGTCATTCTAATCCTGCCTGTAACGATATCACCTCTGTGTATAGACCATTCACAGGTCACGGAGCATGCCTAGAAAACTCTTCCATAGTATTCAGTGAGGTCCCCTTCTGCCCATTGTGTCTATGGACATGGTATTGCCATGTTCAAAAATGTCTGAACTATGTAAATATAAAAGTATTTATCATGCACTTAAACAGACCTTTCAGGAGAGGTTACAGGCCCTCTTTAAAGTGTGTCATTAAAACTACCAAAATCTAGCAAAAAAACAAACTCTCAGACAGCTATGTGAACAGAAAAGTAATATATTTATTAGATCTTGGAAGAGAGGAAAAAACAAAAGCGAAAAAATGAAAATTGCTTACAGTGCCAAGGGTTAATGCAGATATGGGGTTATAAGCAGCTGAACAAGGACTTATTACTAGTCATGGGTACTTGTCTTTAAAAAAAATCACAGGCCAGTGCATCATGTGACACATGGCAGGGAACAAAGTGCAGCTGTTATTAAGGTGGACCTAGTAAACTCTTGACTAGTCTACCATGATGCCTGACTATGTGGTAATGGCAGTATTGTTACTGTGTCAATACATGCAGTCTAGAGATTGTCAAGACCTGTGTCAATGCAAAAACAACAAAAAAAGGTTAAAATGTCGAATAAGTAGTCCTACTCTCGTCATGCAAAAATATCTTTTCCTGTACCTTTTTAGGAAAGATGCCTGAAATTGGCTGTTAAAAGTTTTTTTGTGGATCTCACTGGACTGGGACATAGTGACCTTGTACTGTACATTTTGCTTTTATTCCTTCCTTGTATTTTATTATGTTCTTTTCACGCATATGTAAGCTGTGAATAATAGCTATTTATGCTCTTGTCCTTATGAGGAATATTCTAGGAAAAAGCAAACCGTTCACAAATTGACTTCTGGTTACAATCTGGGGGAAGTGCTACATCAAGGAAAGAATAATCTTTTTCAGTGGTCACATCTTGCTATGTACAATGGCTGTTTAACCCTACAGAAATTCATTTCTCATAAGAAAAATAACACATTTTTTATATAGAAATATTGCCACATACTCCCAGGAAAACTATACGGTGCATATTGACAGGGCCAGGACAAGTTACTTTGGTGCCCTAGCCAGACCAGGCAAATCAATTTCAAATGACCCTACTTCCTTTAAACACTTTTTAAAAGAAACAGTCACAGGCATAACACTTGTAAATCCAATTACTCACTGGTGACATCCCTACTGATTTGAGTTTTTCACTTTCCTTTTCTTCTCCATGTGGTCCAGACCATCATGATGATTTCTCCTGAAGGCTTCAGTGTTTATTGCGCAGACATCTTTAGCCAGGACTGTTTAGTTGCCACTGCCACATAAGAAGACATCAGGATTAATAAATGGCACATGGTAGATGGGGCCTCTTGCAGATTTTGCAGGTTGCCCCACTGACTTTAGCTTATTGCTGCTACAGTCTAACCCCATCCTCAATAGCAAAGAAATCTCCCATCCAGCTAACCGTTTTAACTCTGCCATCCTGTATTTTCCACCAATACTGTGCCTGCTGTTGACCCATGTGCCCACATTACTGTACTGACAGTGGTACTCAATGCCCCCAAATAATGTACTGCCAAAATAAAAGGACACATGGACAGAACTAAAAATCATATGCCCTAATGCAGACTTTAGGCATCAAAGCCCAGACCAGACCACGAAATAGATGAAAACCTCAGACCAGAATTCAAAATTAATAGGATTGTTCACACCTGTAGTTTTGAAATTTAGTGATTGTTGTTTTTTTTTGTTTGTTTTTTTGCACAACTTGCTGTTCTCTAACAAAGAGCTTAATGGCAAAATTCACAACAGGTGTTTGATCCATGAATCGGCCAATAAATTTCCTGGTTCAATTAGAATAGGTATTTAAACAGTCCTCCTCATCATGCTGTTCACATTTTGACACCAGGAGACTAAGACAACGCAAAATAATTGATCAACAGTACCTTGATCACCATTATGAGGCTTCAAGCAGGATGTTTCAGTGGCCACTGAGCTTAGAGTGTCACAGAGTGTCATCAGCAGGTTGCAACAGAGATACAGAGAGACTGGAAGAGACACAGTCACACATCCTTTGGCCACATCCCACACTGATGACCGCTTCATTGTGAACAATGCCCTGCGCATCCGGATTATGAATGCCACACAACTCCAGGCACATTTAAGGGAGGTAAGAAGTACAGAGTACAGTACAGTACAGTGTCAAGTCAGACCATTTGCATCACCGTTTACATCAGTGTGGTCTGCGTGCTAGATGCAAGGGTACCTGACCACACCACCAGACACAGGCATCATTGTCCTGAATGGGCCAGGAAGCATCTACGGTGGACGAGAGATCATTGGGTCTCAGTGCTGTTCACTCATTCACACTGAGCAGAAGAAATGATGGCTACCAACAATGTTGGAGATGTCACCAGACGAGCCTTTGGTGTTAGTGATATTACACAGTGGGCAGGTGTGTCTGGTCAATACAGAAGTGCCCTACACTTTGTGAATGCTACAGTGAAAAGCCTATACTACTTGCATAACATCATTAATCCAGTCATTATGCCTGTGCATGAGCAACGTTTCATCTTCATGGACAACAATGCCAGCTGATTGAGGTCGCATCATTAGGGAACGGCTGCTGGGGACTCCATACCTCAAATGGAGTGGCCTGCACTTTCTCCAGACCTGAATCCTATGGGATCAGCTGAGTCACTGTGTAAAAGCTTGTAACTCTGTACACCAGAACATCAATAATCTAAGGGCTGCCCTTTAAGAAGAGTGGGATACCATACCTCAGCAGACAATAAGTTGACTTGTGAACAGCATGAGACGTCATTGTCAAGCTGTAGTTGATGCTCAAGGCCATATGACAAGTTTTTGAGACATTTACATTTTTGGTGGTGGTATATCCACCACTTTTGTTGGCTTTTGTTTCAATGAATTGTTTGACATGAGTAAATCACTATTGCATGCTTCTACTTAAATGCCATACTTTCATTATATAATATCACTGTAGCATGAACTTTTTTTTACGTTTTCTATAAATTTTACCCGAAAGCCAAATAGCTCTAATTTTAAGTAGTGTATGTTATTTACAATGACAAATCTTCCAGAAGCTGAAGGCCTTGGAAATCTACATCACAAATGGCTGCATGTAGTTGCTGGACAGACTTCAGTTGCACAGTCTAGTTGCTGGTCACATTTCTCTTCCTAACTAGAAGTATGATTAAAAGGGGTTGTTTCAACAGAGTTGATCCTCCGGCCTGTATTACAGTTGCCGAGGGTCAACTATATAGTCGCTAACAAACATTCGTAGAAACGTTAGCAATGATCTGACTGAGTAAAAGCGCCGCCGATTACTGAATAACATAATTAATCCAGTTATTGTGCATCTGCATGAACAACATTTCAAAGTTCACATCTTTTATGCAGGCTAAAAAATCATCGTTTGCCGGCGGCAGATCTTGTTGTCTAATCTCGCCATGCTGCCGGCAGATAATGATTCTGTATGGGGACGAACGATGGCATTTAATTGCAATAGTCTCCTTCATCTTCTTCACTGACGAGCAGGCGATTGGCAGGAATGAGTGCTTCCCTACTGACAATCATAATGCTCATCTGCCAGTCTAATACGACCCTTACATGCATGAATGAAAATCGTCGTTTGCTGGCGGCAGATTGTGTTGTCTAAGCTGTGAGCAAGCAATGGCATTAGAGACCTCTCCTTCCCATACTGTGAAGGAGATCACTGCATGTAAATGCAGCAGTCTCCTCTGCTGACAAGCAGGCACTTGTTAGAAAGGAACGCTTCCTTTCCAACAATCCTAATGCCCATCTGCCAGTCTTAAGGCTGTATTAGACAGCCCGATTCTGCCAGCATTGTCGATTGTAGACATCTGCTATTACATGCAATGATCTCCTCCAGAGCTCATCCTCATGCTGTCCAGATGTTTGCCGGCAGAAGATTGTAACAGATTTAGACACCACGATCTGCTGCCGGCAATTTTTAAACCTGTCAAAAGATTTTCATTCATCGAGTAATCAGCGGCAGTATTACACTGCCAGATCATCGCTAACAAGCGTTCATATGAACACTCATTAATGATGATTGGCCCAACAATCGCTTGGTGTAATACAGGCTTAATACAGCCCTTCTTCTCAAGGAGATAAGCTGATCACAATGATTGTAGATGATGGTAAAGCAAAAAAAAAAAAAAAAGAAGCTGCGTGCTCCTGCAGGTGTCTCACTCTTTAGTGAAACAAAATAAGGACATGGAGGCAATGCCAATAAAATAGTGGAGAAAAAAAGGTTCTTTTAATCCATGTTATGACATGCGTTTGAATCCCTTCTGTAGAATGACTGTGCATCACTATTAGGCTTAATTCACACTTCACTTATTGTCAGCCCAAAAAAAAGTACAGGTCAAAACGTAGAAGTTGCAGATCTATTCATGATACCTAATCAGAGAGTAGGCTTGGCTCCTGAATTTGCCTCACAATAAGTGATGGAAATAACTGACCAAATAACAGAAGTATGAACTTAGCCTTACAGGTCAATGATAGCCTCAGCTCTGATTTATCAGTGTGGACTTAACCATGCAGTGACCCAAAATTCATGTAGTGGCCCCATGACAGTGGGGAGGGTGTCAGCAGTAAGGCTATGTTCACAACACTGCTTAATTTTCCGTTCTTCTAATCCATCAGAAGAACAGCCCAAAAAAGTGAATCCTGTAGTTTGAGCATTCACCTTCAAACTATCAGTATTTGGTCAGCATTTGATCAGTATTGGTAAGGCAAAAACAGGTGTAGGGACAAAAATAGCGATAACATGTGATGGAAATATTTGCATGTCTTCTATATTTTGGACCAACTCCTGCTTTTGGTTTTCAAATCATGATCAAATTGTGATGCAAAATTCTGACTGTGTGGTAGAGGCCTCATGCTCAATTTGCATGAGTTTTGGCCGGTTTTATTCAGTCCTGCATGCAGGACTTTTATGGCCTCTATTACACAGTCAGTATTTGGTTAGTATTTTTCAAAAGTATTTGATCAGTATTGGTAAGGCAAAAACAGGGGTGGGTCCAAAACAGAGATAGCATGTGATGGAAATAATAAAAGATGAGCGAACGTGCTCGTAACGAGCACTTTAGCGCTCGGCTCCCCTGCGCTCGCATGGGCGCAGGCATCCGCTTCCGTCCTCCTCACCCAACAGAAGCGGATGCCTGCGCCCATGCGAGCGCAGGTGAGCCGAGCCCTACAGTGCTTGTTACGAGCACATTCGCTCATCTCTAGAAATAATTGCATGTCTTCTGTGTTTTGAACCCATTCCTGCTTTTGGATTCCATTATGAAATCATGATGAAATCCTAATGTAAAATACTAAACGTTTGATAGAGGCCTTACGGATGCTCAAACGACAGGACCCTTTTTTCTGTTCTTCTGACTGATCAGGACAACAGAAAGATAAACAGCAAAGTCAACACGGCCAAACAGGGACACTAGTGGCCTTGTAACAGACTGGTGAGGGTGGCAACAGCATAAAGAGTCACAATAGTGGCCCCAGAACAGAGTGGGAGAGGGGGAAACAACAGTGGCAGATCACAGTAGTGTGGCATCAGGTGGATGACAGCATCAGAATAGTAGCAGCAGCACGTGTGTGGAAGTAATGGGCCATTAGTCACAATGTTCCTGTGTGGTGAAAAAAAGGGCTTATTAGAGACTCAAGACTTAAAGGGGCTATCCCATCTTGTAGCACCGCCCCCCCCGCCTTCCCCCACTGCGCTAAAAGAAACGAATAGGAGCGCACTGTGCATGTGTGGCCCGGCTCCTATTCATTTCTATGCTGCCGCCGAAAATAGCTGAACGCTGGCTCGGCTATTTCCGTCGGCTCAATAGAAATGAATGGGAGCCGGCTGCACATGCGTGGTTCGCTCCCATTCTTTTCTATTAGCGCAGGGGAAGGCAGGGGGTTGCGCCTGGCGGTGGTCAGACCCAGGGAAACCCGGGGTCCTCCAGGCTCAGGGCTCCCCCACTTCGTTCTCAATATAGGTGCAGATCCCAGCGATGGGGACCTGCACCTATAAGACAATGGGGGCATATCCTAGTGATATGCCCCCATTGTCAAAGATGGGATAACCCCTTTAAGTTGCTGCTGATGGAGCTGGTGCTGCTCCTGTAACCCTCACACTCTCCAGCAGTCATGGTAGTGGAGCGTGCGCTCCTTGAGAATGGTTGATGGCGTGCATAGACTACAACGATCAACCGACTACAAAGGATGTCTAACGGGGGTCTAACGTTGTGGAGAGCCAGTAGTCATCCCTGTGCCAAATGGTGATAACGCTGTCACTACGCAAGCAACTCAGCATACATCTGTCCATTTGCTCAAGGGATTCGGAGGGACTCTCTGCCTCTATCTCCACTGCATACTGTCATGGTCTGTGGGGGTCATCTGCACCATCTTCAACATTGCCCTCTAGCTCCTCATGCTCCTCCTGCTGCTCTCCTGTCGCTTGGGCAGATAAAACCAGGACGTGAAATAGTGGAATAACATCATTCAACCGGTGGCCCTGGTGACTGACAAATAAAGTGACCTCCTCAAAGGGCCAGAACAAATGGCAGGTCACACATGAGCTGTCACTGTCTAATGTCAAAGTTATACCATGGTGTAGTCCAGTCCATCTGCATCATCAAGAAATCTGTCATAGGTTTGCTCTGCTCATACAGTTGGTCCAACATGTGGAGCGTGGAATTTCAACGTGTGGAAACATTGGATATGAGGCGATGTATGGGAACACCATTCTACCTTTGAAGCTTAAGGAGGGTGTGTTTTGCACGGTAAGAGTGGCTGAAGTGCATGCAAAGTTTCCTTGACATATTCAAGACGACTTGCAATTGGGTGGAAGACTTCAGGAACTGGGTGACCACCAGACTGAAGATGTGCAGCATGCAGGGAGCATGGGTTAGTCCTGCCTGATGCAGTGCAGACAGAATGTTCTTCCAGTTATTGGTGACCATGGTTCCTATCTCCAGTAGGCGAGGAGACAGCCAGGATTCGATTTCTTGGTTGATGACGCAGAGCAGTTCTTCCACAGTGTGACGACATTTTCCTAGGCTGACCAGGTGTAGAACCATGTGACAGTGCTGTGCTTTGTAGAGATGGTATGCTAGAGGACCACTCTGAACTGTGCCTTCAGAGGAGGCTGAGGACAAGGTGGAGTAGAAGAAGGAGTAGCCTTATGAGCAATAGACGAAGGGAAGGAACAACATCTTCCTTCTGCTGAGGTTGATGAGCCCTGACTACTGGAGAAGATGTGCAGGCCACTGGGAGATGCAGCAGTTGTGATGTCAGGCTGTACCTTTAACCCCTTAGCGACCACCCATACGCCTTTTTATGGCGGTCACTAAGGGGACTTAGGCTGGGCCTAATCCCATTAAAAAATTACGCTTTTTTTCCATTGAAAATATGCTTTTCAATAAAAATAATTGCAAAAAAAAAAAATCTCCCCCATATGTTTGGCATTGCCGCGTCCGTAATGTCCCAGAGTACGTAAATATCACAAAAATTATACACTACGGTGAAAGCGATAAAAAAAAAGAAAAAGACAGAATTGCTAATTTATTCTTAGTTGCCACCAAAAAAGCGTAATAACAAGCGATTAAAAAGTGTCATTTACTTAAAAATGATACCAATGAAAAATACAAGTCGTCCCACAAAAATGAACCCCTCACACAACTCCATAGAAAGATGGGTCTTGGGAATCGGCAATGCAAAAATATTTTTTTCTTTTAAAAAAAGGGTTTTATTGCAAAAAAGTAGTAAAACGCAAAAAAAACTATATGTATTTGATATCACTGTAATCGTATTGACCCAGAGAATAAAGATATCATGTAATTTATACCGAAAATGAACGCCGTAAAATTTATAACGTAAAAACGCAGTGGCAGCATTGCAGTTTTTTCCATCTCCCTCCCAGAAAGAGTTAATACAAGTTATGTGTACCCCAAAATGGCGCCATTAAAAACTACAGCTTGTCCCGCAAAAAACAAACCCTCATACAGCTATATAGACGGAAAAATTAAAAGGTTATAGCTCTTGGAACGCAACAATGCAAAAAGAAAAAAAAAACGCTTTGTCAGTAAGGCCCAAAACAGGCTGGTCACTAAGGGGTTAATGCCATGGTCCCAGGCCATTTTATGGTGACGCTCCACGTGTTGACGCAGGGCTATGGTGCCAACATTAGCACCCTGACCGTGCTTCAACTTCTGTCCACATATCCAGCATACTGCCACGCTAACTTCCTCCAGCGACTTGATAAAAAATTCCCACACTGCTGGGTATGGCATTTTACACCCACTACTCCGTGCTGACTGCCTGTCGCTGTCTTTATGACCCAGCAGATGGTCTACCCCGGACGCATTTGGCTCCAAATCTCCCACTGCTTCCACCCTGCTGGTTCATGCATGCTGCTACCCTCACCCTGCTGCTGTCTCACAGCCTACTGCCACTCTCACCCCTTGATGATGATGATGTCCCCTCTTCACGCGGCTCCCATCCACTACTGTCTGGTCGTTGATTATGTCACCCTCACCAGTCTCATGGATATATCCCTGACCGCTTGCAATACGTGCTGCCACCCAACTGTCATCATTGACAGGATGCAGCGGACCTCTCCTCCTAGTCTGTGCTGGCCCGCAGCTGCTCACTGTCCTCACTAACCTCATCCTAGCTGAAAAGAGGAACAGAGCCTGCAGCATGCATTACTTCCTGAGCAGAAGAAGCAGCAAAAGAAAGAGGCAGTTCAGGACTGGTGAGAGCACAGAGGTTGTTCCTGGGCCATGCCAACTAAGTGTGATATCAGAGGAACCCACCGATTCCTGGTTGTGTGTATCTGTAGTCACCGTAGATGAAGTTGCTACGGCTATTGCTACCACCACCCCTTCTTCTGCTGCTACTTGTGCCAGCTACTGCAACATTTTCGACGCTGTCTGTTCCTTTTGAAGGCCCAGGCAACTGTCTGTGGCCTTAGTGTATGGTAACTAAATCAGGAATTAGGGATGAGCGAACTTTTGAAAAGTTCGGTTCGTTTCGCTTTGACGAACTTTCTTGAATTTCGGATTCGTACGAACCGAACCTAAAACGAACCTTGCTATAACGGCTGAATAATTGCTTCTACAATAATGGGAGTCAGATAGGGTATAGTTTCGTTTACTTGCAGTTGCTATTACAATGAAAAAAGTGGAAAACATCCAAGTGACTTCAACAATGGCGACGCAAAATATACGCATATTTGAGAATTAACACTAATGCGTACGCTAATGCGATCATACCCGCACAAATAACGAACATACAGTATAGCGTTGTCAAAGATACGCTACTTAACTGAATATGTACGCATTAGCGTACTCATACACTGCGTCTGCGAACATTCCTACTCAAGTAACGAACATACAGTCTAGCGTTGTCAAAGGTACGCTACTTAACTGAATATGTACGCATTAGCGTACTCATACACTGCGTCTGCGAACATTCCTACTCAAGTAACGAACATACAGTGTAGCATTGTCAATTGTACGCTACTTAACTGAATATGTATGCATTAGCGTACATTCTCAATAAATATGCGTATATTTTGCGTCGCCGTTATTTTAACCAGATTCATTCCGAACTATCTCAAAATTCGGTTCGGTGACGAACCGAACTTTTGGGAAAGTTCGGAACGAATCTGGTTCGTTACGGTTCGGTTCGCTCATCCCTATCAGGAATATAACAGATAAAGTATGAATGGTGCAGCAGATGAACTAGAAAAATGCCCCTGTATATGAGATCACCTGTTTACAATGTGTCTCATGCACAATAATTCTACTGTATGTATAACAGAACAGATTAAGAATTAATGATGCAGCAGGTGAACTAGGTTAATGCGCCTATACGTTAGAGCGCCTGTTGAGACTAAGTCTGATGCACAGTAAGTCTATGTATAACAGAAAAGATGAAATATTAATGGCACAGCAGATGAACTAGGTAAATGCACCTATTTATCAGACCGTCTGTTGACAATGAGTTTGATTCACAGTAAGTCTATGTATAACAGAACAGATTAAGAATGAATGACGCAGCAGATGAACAAGATGCACAGGGCGATTACACTGAGAATGCACTGTCTCTGCAGTCTCTCTATGCTCTCCTAACAGTGTGTAAAAACTCTCCCTATGATCTCCCTACACTGTCCCCATCCAATATTCTAAATTGAAAAGCTTTGTTGACCACTGTCCCTAGCGCTTGGCACGTCTGTCCCTATGCTCAGCTTACAGTAAAATGGTACAGACTGGGCGAGATGCAGGTTTTATGAAGTGTGACATCACAGGGGATGGCTATCGGCTGATGGGCTGGCTGCACAACATTATGGGTCAAATCTTCTTCACTTTCACTTTTTAACTCATGCAGCCGCCATTTTGGGGGGAAAAAAACTATTTGTTACCTCGAAGCATGAGGAAATTCGGATTTGTGGCGATTTGCTGAATACTAATTATTACAGTGGTACATCCTCTTCTAAGTTTTCTTTGCAGAGTAGTCCTTCTAACCACCTGTGGCTGTACAGGGAATTGCAGTCGGTCCTATTCACTTGAATAGAGTGGTATTACAGTTCCCTACACATCAGATAACCAAGTAAAACAATGAAGGAGACACAACACTACACCAATGTTACAGCCAATTCATTATCAGAATTGGATCCCAGGCGTCAGACCACCATTAGTCATAAACGGATGGTATATGCTGGTGATATATCACCACTTTACAAGATGGAGATATCCATTTAAGCTGCTTTAAAATACATTTCATTAGTCAATTAAAGTGCTTGTCAGTTTCATGATAATAATGATTTATAGGACATCAATAGAGATGAAGTTTTGAAAAATTCGATTTGGCAACTTTGCTGCAGTTAACCAAGAAATTAGATTTGTTCTGAATTAATTAATCACGAATCGCTAGGAATAAGGTTTGCGCAGGCCACTCTGCCTTAAGGTATGGCCACACGCAGCTGCCTTTCATTTAATAATGAAGACTGCACTGTATATTCCTTCTTCATTGTTAATAGTCCTGCGGCACCTTTAAACAGGGGCTGTTGCTGGTATGGGGTTTGGCTGGTGGGGGGGGGATACAATGTACAATGTACTCTTTCAGGTACCTTCTGAAATGCAGAAGTTTAAAAATTTCTTGTTTTTCTATTCAATGCTTTTTCTTTTTATAAATTCATCAAACTAGGACATGGTTATCACACTGTCACAGACATGCACTACAGTATGCAACTGTAAACTGTTAATAGATAGAGATCACTAGATTTCTTATCACATTGTTGAAACTGAAGATTGCTAAAGTCAAAGTGAGTTTTGTATTGTTGCTAAATTTTTAATTCAGTAAAGGACAAAAAATACAGCAGTAAAAAACGACAGCAACAAAAGCACTTCTTTTTTTCAATAGAAGTCTATGGGTCCATCTCTGGCAGCAAGGGGTCTCACCACTACCGCCACTATGCTATATCAAAAGTTTTTGGAAAGTTCATTGACCCCTTAAGGTCTTTCCATAGAAGATCAATGGAATTCAAGCTAGGACTTTGACATGGACACTCCAAAACCTTAAAGATCTTGTGTCATTTGAAAGTTATCTCCTATCCACAAGAAATTCTCTGATAGACAGGGGCGGACTGACCATAGACCCTACTCTGCTGTTAGCTAGGTACATAATACTGAGGACACTATAGGGGTGATTATTAGAGAAAATCCAGGCAGCATGTAAAAGTAGGTCTTGGCACTGTGGCCCACATCTCACTTAAAGAAGAACACCCGACAAAAATTTTATTCCATGTCCTGCTAGAAATGTACATGATATAATCTGTAGTGAATGTCATTTTCTTACAAGTGTCTGAATTTTTGACTTATATCATCCTGAAGTTTGTTATCTGTGTCATGTGACCAGCAATTAGACCCACCAAATCACACATAGACTTATGTGTGGACAGGAAGTCTAATTCTCTATGTATTCCTATGAGACTGAAAGTGAGGCTCCCATAGGAATGAATAGAGCAGTTACTGGTTTCTGTCCTGGGTGAGTTGGAGGTCAGGGAGTTGGTCACATGACCCAGCTACAATAAGAAGAGAGGTTTTTACTCACAGAAACAGTCACTGATAAGAAGATGACAATCACTACAGATTATATCATGCACCTTTCTAACAGGTCAGAGAATAAAAATTTTTGCGGGAGTTCTTTAAGCCCCCAGCTCCATATCTTAATTTGAGGAGGACAGAATGTGGCAGTTATTAATGGCCATCACAGAGGGATAAGTTTCTGGGAAGGTATTTTGTGCTGCATTTTGGTATTTGCTTCTTTGGGATGGTATTCCGTCTGATCTACTTGTGTTGCCCAGCCTTCTGTCAATTTGGACCCAACTACAACATTAGGGCCACTTTTCCAGGGCCATTTTAAGTTCATGATTCCATTAATTATGACAAGTCGTCCAGGTCGTGGAGAAGAAAAGTAGCCCATAATCATCAGCACCATACTGTTGGTACAATGAGATGTTAACTTAAAGGGGTATCTTGGTTATATTGTTATCCCCTATCCACAGAATAGGGGATAACTATTATATCGGTGGGACCCCACCAATCATGAGAATGGAGACCTTGCAACCTGTGGAGCCCCCAAACGTCTATGGAAGTTTCATAGATGTCTGAGCGCATAACCAACTTGCCACACCATTTATTGCAGGGGAGGAGGGGTTCCACGAGATCGGTGGAGGTCCCGGCTGTAGGATCTGATAGCAATATAATCTGAATACCTTTTTAATGTAACAGAACCCATGACATTTAAAAAGTTCTATCTTTGGCTTATTAGTCTATAGAATATTATTCCAAACTCCTTGGGGGGGAAGGGGGGTGTCGTACAGATGTTTTCTGGTAAACATCTGGTATATATTGTGGAATCATGTACTTTGACCTTAAAGGGGTTCCCATAAACCAGGAATCCCTGTTTATATGGCCGGGCAGGTTGCAGAAGTTTATTAAAAAAAGTCCTCCTTTCACCAGAGCTCCAATTCCAGGGCCAAGCTTCCTTTTCCACCACTTTGGGTCCACTCTGGATCGAAATTGTGATGTGCCATCTACATGCATGTCACAGCTGCCGGCAAATTAAAGGCCTCAGAGGTATTAATGGTCATGTGCCATGCCTGAACACATCACCACAGAAGACATGTGAGCCTTTCTATGGATACTTGTCCCCAACCTAATTAGAGGCACTCAAAGTACAGCATAGAGACACTTCTACCCACATATTACAACCACCATACCATTGAGAAAGAGCCACTATCCTGTACAAATAAATGTAGAACAACTATTTAACACATGTAACTTTGGCGGCTCCTCCACCACCTTAAAGATGGACTGACAATTCCATTTTAGGGTACTTTTACACTAGCGGTAGCACAGATCCGGCGGGTGAAGGATCCCGCCGGATCCGTGCTGCCGCAGATATTGTTAAAGAATATTTGGTGATGTTATTTTTACTTTTCCATTTCAATATCTATATTTAAACAAAAACCATAAACTCTTGCAGTTTTCACACTGGCTTGCCTTCAATGTAGAAGGTTGTGAGTTCAAATCCCCACAGAATATTTTAAAATCAGAGTCTAAATTAGACTTATAAATACACTGGGTGTGCCCAAGCATAGTGGGAATATCCTTTCACGTTGATAACACTGACTCCATATATGGAGTCAAAGCAGGGACTCCTAAGCTGGGAAATTCCCCACTCTGGAGTCCCGACTGAAGCAGGAGGCCCCCTTAGAGGATCGGGGCCGGGTTTGCCGGCCCTGCTTGGCAGGACCTGTGGAAGGAAGCATATTTACCTGCTTCCTACCGCACAGTTCTGGCTTCTTCGGTCCCCTTCCCCCTGCTTTCTCCATTTCTTCTGATGTGTCAATGACTGGCCACAGTGGCAGGGGCGGACATACGCCTGTGCAGCCGATTCGTCTGCACAGGGGCCCAGGGGGGCCCATGGGAGGTTCAGCGGCAGTAGGACATTGTAGAATCACTCATCTGCATATTCATCTGTATTGCTAGCGAATGGTGAGGCGGAGCAGGGGAGAAGCGTCTCCCCTGCCCGTTCCTCTGATAGGCTACAGGCCTAGTGCCTGCAGCCTATCAGAGGCCGGCTCAGTTGGCGCAAAGAGGCCATGGAGGTAAGTATAACTTTTTTTTTATTAACAATACCCTGTTGCCCACTATGGAGGCATCTAATAGGGGGCGTTATACTGGCACACATGGGGGGGAAAGGCACACTATGGAGGAATCTATAAGGGGGCATTTTAATGGCACACATGGGGGAAAGGAGCACTATGGAGGCATCTACTAGGGGCACTATATAGGAGTATTCTTTACTGGTGCAAATTATCGGGCACTATGGGGGCCTTAACTTAACTGGGGGAACTAAGAGGGTTTTTAGGCACACAATAGGGGCATTGGCACACATTATGAGGGCACTATATGGACATTGGCTCCACTGGGGGCACTAAGAGGAGGTATTTTTTACTGCCACACAACAGGACATTTGTTGTATCATTATTTTTGGGGGACATTATGTTTGCACTATTAGTGTCGGGGACACAGTTTCCTGGGTGCAGTTATTTTTTAGGGCACTCTGTGCCAATAATTATTGAAGGGGGCGCTATCTGTGTGGTACTAGTATTTTCAGGGGGAATGTTTCTGCAGTATAGTATTGGGGAGCACAGCGGGCACTGTATTAGGGGTGGCAGGATAGGGTGTTCAGAAGGTAAGAGGATGATGGAAAAGTAGGACACTAAGATGTCTGTCTGTGAAACTCCGCAGAGAGAAGAGATTGCTGAACGAAATCATCATGG